>JAYXIM010046274.1:0-34998 GCA_037575425.1 Anastrepha fraterculus
GTCAAATGAAAGCAGAAAAAAACTTGACGCCACCCATTATATAAAGATAATTATTTGATGTTGTGGTTCTTGGATAAAAAAAAGTATTTTATTATTTATTATTATAATTATTTTTAAACCAGTATAATCATGGCACCAGGCAGGCCGTGCGTACTTCATTAGGCAAATTCGAGCCAATATACTGACTATTAAGCATTCCGGAGTCAGTCAGGTAATAAACCGATCGTAGTACCAAAAATAGCGCGAACGTAACGGTTGAGTTATAAAGCCGTTGGACAAACTAAAAAAGATCCCTTTTTTAAGCTTGTCTTAATACTAAAATTACATACTTAAGGTCGAAAAAACTTTAATTTTGAATTTTGGTTCCACTCCTTTCTGTGCGATTCGCACCGCACCGAAAACTTCAAACTCGTTTTTTAGAAACTAAATATTTCAAGCGGTCGGAGTCCTAACTCAAACAAATATCGACATAAATTAATATAAAAATATATAAATGTTAATTAACAAGCAATTTTACATACCAAAAAAATTAAAATTTATAAATGCGAGTATTGCCCCATTTTACTCTTTTAACTACCTCCACTGTATTGTGAAGTGCAAAAAGGCTACTTAACAATACTCTTAGGGCATTGTTTGAGTCGACGAATATGCAACCATGCAGAGAGTACAATGGTGGCGCCCATCGCATACTGCTATTCCACTCACAGTGAATTTGACAGAATGTGACGTCACACTTGTACAATTTTGTCGTGTGGTGTTTGGGTAACATCTTATTCTTGCTCGCATTTTCAGATTTCTCTTAGGCAACTGTATCTGTGTGACGTAACGCCTCTTTGTATTCTATAGCTCTTGACAAATATGTTTATTCTCTTTATATTCTCGATCTACTTGTATATTTGTGGCCAAAGGCAAGAATGTTGCCAGAAAATTGCTGTCAAAAATCGTGCAAGCAAAGAACAAAATAATCAATAACAAAAAAATATGGTTTTACAAAACAGTTCATGAATTAATCACATATTTTCATAAATATTATATTATACAAACGTAAAGATGATCAAAGAGTTGTTGTGAGCTACAAAAACTAGATATATCAAAATCAGCAAGTAAATCTTGTAAATTACGCCATTAAAGCAATAAAGAAACGAGAAAGAATTGCAGGAAGAATTTTAATTAAAACTATGACACAGGTTGAGCTGATACATATTAAAGAATGTGAATTTTTAAATTCAAATTGCTTACTCAATATTATCTCCACCAACTATACCTACTACATAAATACACTTATTCTAATGATACCATGATCATCCAATAATTCAACAATAATTCAATTCAACATGTTATAATTTGACACCATCTCTGTAATGATTTCTGCAAAATACTGTTTTTGATGCTTTATTAAGAAAAGCGACAATAGCTCTTCGAAGAATTTTTTCAACTATACACAATCTTCATGTAAAATATGAATGTCCCATTAATCTGAAGTGCCTACATTATCAGCAATTTTATTCTTTATGTAACCTTGATTTACACAAGCATGCATTTTTTCACTGATATCTGGTACTACCGCATTTTTTGCACATTCACTACATGGTTCACCTTCAATTTTGTTCGACGCCATTAAAACTCTAAAACCCTTCCATGCACATATCCCAGCAAGAAGAGTGGCGGTCACATTGCCGATCACGTAACCGCCACGCGTGGCCGTTAAACGGTCACTACACCTCTTTACAATGACGTTGTTAAAAGCGTTGGGAAAATCGTGCCAAAAACTTTGTGTACGTGTGATTTTCTATCCCTTTCATACATATGGATTCGTTTGCCAGTGCCAGTTTCATATAAACGTAGCGACGAACAAAATAACTTTTAGGCCAGCGGCGACAGCACAGCGCGATAGCCCAGCGGCTAGCAATGTGGGCTTCCGATCCGAAATCCTTGGTTCGAATCACAAAAAAAAATTTTTTTTTATACATTTATTTCATTTTGTTTTATGATATGTTTATGAGGAGATTTTTTTCATGGCAGAAATACACTCGGTATCTTGCCATTGCCTGCTGATGGGCCACCGCTATTAGAAAAATGTTTTTATTAATTTTGCTTTCACCGACATTCGAACTGACGTTTTCTCTGTGAATTATAAATAGTAATCACGCACCAACCCGTTCGGCCACGGCGTTTGTTTACTTTGACTGATGCAAAAATCAGGAAAACTATATGAATAAAGTTTGCTTACTGCTTACACATTTGCCAAAGGTTGGCAATTTGATTCTCGGCCTACTTTGATATCAAAAAGAGAGAAAAGATATCTTTTTGACTTATTGCTTTGACAGCCACTTGCCGTTTTTTTTTGTTTTTTTTTTCTATTAATGCAAAAATGAGAAAAAATATATGAATGAAGTTTGCTTACTGCTTACACATTTTCCAAAGGTGGCGGAGAATAAAAAAAAAGTCGATTTTCAAACAAATACGAGTGCATATGTGTTAGTAACATACAAAAAAGTGTAATTGTGTTAGAGTTTCGGTCACGCAGGTTTTGCTGGGATGGCTCCCTTTAACACCTTCTGAATTTTCTATGAATTATTATTTCTGATGAATTTTACAAAACCGACAATTTTCTCACTCTACGATATTCGATTAATTTTTTATATTAGATTCTTTGAGTCGATTGTAAGCAAAGAATGAATTGACAGATAAAATTTGTTGCGTGATGATACATTATATATTTCCTCCTGTCCTGGTTATTAGGTGTCGCCTTCTAAACTTTTTCGCCAATATTTTAAAGCTCAGACAGTTTTAAGCAGTATACCTGAAATCAGGTCATATTCTTTCACATTTATTTGAATATTTTTATACTGAAATATGGAAGAATATGTTAACCCTAGAATTCGTACAGAGTGCGTAGCATTCCACATTAACCCAAAAGTGTCATTTAATTTGATGTTGAAATGGCATCATTACGGGTTTTTCATTAACCAAAGCACCTCAGTACATTTTCTATCTGCAATTTTTAATGACTTTATCTGAGGTGAGTACTGGAACAACGCAAGTGCTTATAGGATTGTGTTCAGTGAAAATCTGGAAAAATATTTTGAGGTGTGGAAAAGAGACAAATATGGTTTCTTAGTTTGGTAAGAAATTAAAAAAGACAACAAAAGGTATGACAACGAGAATGAGTTAAGATGACTGCTGTTTGAGGAAAGGGTGGAGTTCTTCTCGTAAAAAAGAGTTTTCGTTAGACAACATAATTTTTCCTGCTGTTTGAGGAAAGCTTATAGGAAGATATTACGGAGGAGTTCTTCTCTTAAAGAAAAGTTTTCGTAAGACAATACAGCTTCAATTTTTAACCAAACATTTTTTTAATATATTCATGCAACATTTTGAAAATACACGTTTTTTATAACAATATATATTTTATTATAAATATGTATGTACATATATTTTAGAATCAAAAACAGTTTTGTTGCTTATTGGCCTAAGAGTCTTGTTTTTTTCGTAATCGTCAAACTTTTTACTTTAGTGGTATTGAACAAGTAAAAAAAGCTGTTTCTAAAGACGCGCCTAGATATGTTAAAACAAAACATGAAACAATTTAGAATATTTCTGGTTTAACTATTTTTATTCAAACAACAAGTATACTTCAAGGATTCAATATCTACATGTCCACCATAGACCCAGGTTTTTGTATGAGAATTAAAATTTTCAAAACTCGCTCACACATTATCGGATTGAGTTCATCAATCTCGATCCGAATGTTGCTTTTCAGCTTTGGAACTGTTGTTGGCTTATCCACATAGACCACGTTTCAAAAAACTTAGTCTGGTCTGTCAGTCCTTTTTCTATCCTCGGTTGAATTAGTTTCTTCAAATTGTTTCTCCAACCTTTGAATTGTTGACTCATTCGGACGATTTTTACATCGAACAAATCTCGATTTTTCCGATATGTTTTTCTTCAAGATCGACAATTTTCATAAAAAGTTTAATTTAAAATTAATAAATAGTTTACTTTAATTAATAATTTTAACGTGTTGCTCTATAGTGTAGGTATCCATGGTTAAAATTGTACTCCTGTCCACTTGAAAAATGTCAAAGGGGACATAAAACAAGGTATGGTCTAGGAATTATTCACTACTGACATTTAGGTATCACTTTTGAAAGACGCTTTTTATAAAACCAAAAAAGTTTGGTTTTAAAGTATATCTAAATATATACACATAAAGTTATTTAATTGGCGCGTTTTGGGTGTTTGGCTGAGCTCCTTCTACTATTTGAGGCGTGCGTCTTGATGTTGTTCCATAAACGGAGGGACCTACAGTTTTAAGCCGACTCCGGTAAATGGTTTTTCTAAGGAGCTTTTTCATGGCAGAAATTCACTCGAAGGTTTGCCATTGTCTGTCGAGGGGTGACCGTTATTAGAAAAAACGTTTTTCTTCATTTTGGTGTTTTACAGAGATTCGAACTTCGAATTCAGAATGATAGTCATGCACAAATCCATTCGGCTGCAGCGGCTGCCTTAATTATTCCTTCAGCACTAAACGGTTACATTCAAAAATCATGATAAATGATGTGTCTAATATGGTCACCGTTGCCTTCTCATTATATACATGTTAGGGCGGGTCGATTTAAAAATCGCTAATTGCTCTGTGAAAATCGTATTCTAGGGATCAAAATAAGAAACTTTGCCGAAGGAACCATACTTCTAAAACGAATTCTGATGTCCCCCAATTTGGGTCGAATGAAAAATCCCACTTTGACCCATTTAGAGTGCTTCAATCGAGTCAAATGTATAACCGACCCCCACTAACTTTGGACGGCCGATCCACCCATGCCAGTGACAAACCCCCCGGAACTCCTCTGGGGGGTGCCCCATACAATCATTTCAAAATATCACCATTTTTGACCTTTACATGAGAAAAGAAACTAAAAAGTTCCGTTTTGCCCCCCCACAAATCGACCTGGCCTAATACATGTATATAATAATTGGCCCGTACACCCTTTTTGGGTGTTTGGCCGAGCTCCTCCCCCTATTTGTGGCGTGCGTCATGATATTGTTCCACAAAATGGAACTTGAGTTTTACGCCGACTTCGAATGGCAAATTTTTTTTATTAATTTATCCATTCAAGCCGACGCACTCCGAACACCGAATGATAGTCACGCACCAACCCATTCGGCTGTTCCACTTGTACATGTTATGCAACAAATTTAGAAAAATTAAAAAAAAAGAAAATGTGCATACCAACTAATAAAGAAAGTAGAAATATTGCTACATATCTTCGCTGCTAAACTTCTTTTTTAAAATTTTGATTACCATATATTGCGATATCTTCATTAGGAGATTTTTCTAATTATTAGTAGAAAAGAATGCATAATGTCGAGATAAATTTTCACTTCTGGCAACACTTAAGTGCACTCAAGAATAATTTGATGTCGCACGTTGCTCATAAAAAGTTCTTGAGAAGTTGTGAAAGAGAATTTTTGTTCTCGCTCTTTCGAAACTCTTGCAGCCAGAACGTCTGCCTAAGGGTGCGTGCATGTCAGAGCTGTGATAAGCGATAAGAGCGTCGATAAGAGCGAAGCGTAGAAAATTAATGCATGTATTTTAATAGAAGTGTGCATGTCGGAGCAGCGCGCTAACTCACTCTTCGCTCGCTATCATCGATAAGAGCGTAGAAATTGTAGGTTAGTAATTTCTTCGCTATTATCGATGATGGACACAGAAGATTTTATAAGTGCAGTATTTTTAAAAACTGCAATTTGGGATCAAAAGATTCAAATAACCACAACAGGTTCATTTTGGATAAATTGTGGCAAAGTATTGTAGCTGACACATGAACTGGTTAATAAATCAATACCTATTTATATTGAATGTAGCACTGAAAACACCACGGCTAGATGTGATGACAATGCACAAAGCAATGAATATCCGATTTAGATTCACAATATTCTAAATGTTTAAAATATTTAATTTTTTTTTGTTATTTTCTCCAATAAAATTATTCGTACGTATGTACCTTATTGTAAGCATGAATCGCTCCTCTTGCAAGATTGGTCTGTTGTGGCAGTTTTGCCAATTATGCTGCAGTCGATCCGAAATTTTAGGCAGAATATAATCGAATGTATCGCTTGTCATTCTCATATATTCGAAAAACTTTTTTGGATCCTGTCTCAAACTATGTATTATAGAGATGGTGAAATTCTCCGAGTTCTAGTCTTGCTTGGTTTAGAGGATGCGCCGAAAACTGACGTTTTTCCCTTACAGTATTATGTAGATGATAATATGCAGCAGTAGGCGTCAACAACAACATATTTTCTTCCTCTGAATCACTCATTATTATAAATATTATAGCTCTTCACTTTTCAAAACTTAAATTGCAAATGCAACTAACGCTCTTATCGCAGCTCTGTTATATACACCACACAAAACTAAAGCTCGACGCTATGCTTTTGTCGTTGCTCTTATCGACGCTCTTATCGCTTATCACAGCTCTGACATGCACGCACCCTTAGGTTCTGTCTCGTTTTTCTTTGCGCTCTTTTGCTCTCTCTCTCGCTTTTATACACATTCACACACGCATACAATCTTCTTTACCTAATGCTTACGACTGATTAGAATAGCTTTTATGCCAATACAAATTTCCAACGCACTCAAAAGCAGCTAATATATGTACATATATCAATAGCCCTTTATATTAGCTAACTTGTTCAACAATTTAGTGCTTCTTAAACTCTTGGGCTGTTAAAATAGTGGAAATTTTTCTGTGTGATTCAGTCATTACAGGTTTGGTAAGAGAGCAGCAGCTATCGTATGCGAGCTTGGCGAATTGCCTGCTTTAGTGAAAATTAATAATGTTTCTTTGAACAAATAAAACATAGACGTTTAAAAAATAATGGAATTTTTTTGTTTTTCGAATAAAGTGCTTTGTCACTAATTTCTTCTTTTATATTTGCTTTTAATGTTTCCTTCCTCGTTTTCAGTTCATTTTTTTATGGCGATTATTTGGATAGTTTGTAATTTAAATGTTATTAATTTTTAGCTCAGTTCCTCAACAACGTGGTTTTTTCTTGGCCGTGTTAAGTATTTTTGAAATGTCCAACATGAAATACCTTCGCAGGCTGCTGCTGTTAATATTTACAAGTTGTCGATCTTGGAACTTAAGCAATTTCGTAAACAAATTTTGAAGTGAAGTTACGGCCCATAACCGTCGAACTCTATGCACAATCGACTGAATTCTACGTGCTTATACCTATAATTTTTCTGTTTACTAGGACTTGTCAAAAGAAATTTTTATTTTGTCATGGAAAATACTTCAAAATTATTCATTTGGAAATTTTAAATTATCACAAAAAAATTGAAAAAAAAAACAACTACACTTAACAATTCAAAACAATGTTTTGCAGAGTTCAACGATTTACCAACAAATTGCATAAACTGCCAACAGCTAACGCGCTACGCTCATATCTTCGAAAAATGGCAACAGAGTAAGTGTGATAAATATTTTTGCATAATAATTTGAACTTTAATATCCAGTACAATTATTAATTCTCATACGCATGCATCTGTATGTTCACATCACACACCACCAGCTCTGGCATTTTAGAGACAGTGGAATTGCAATTGCCGCAAGGCCGCATCCGCGGTGCGAAGCGGGAGACTGTCTATGGCGATACGTATTACAGCTTTGAGGGCATTCCGTATGCACAACCACCTGTTGGAAAATTACGTTTTCGCGCACCTGTACCCTTTGGAAATTGGAAAGAGACACTTGATGGCACTAAAAGTCCGCCCAAGCCGGTGCAAAAGAATTTGAAAACCGGTCAAATAGAGGGTAGCGAGGACTGTCTATACCTGAATGTGTTCACGAAAAATGTTAGTGTTAGCAAGGAGTACCACAAATTCAAGTGCAGTAATATTTCTTGTCATTTTCTTGCTTTGCTTTCGTGCGAACAATTTTAGATTAATGTAACTAAGCAAATGCCCGTAATGGTTTGGATTTTTGGTGGCGCTTTTCAAACAGGTCGTGCAGCTCGGGATCATCATGGACCGGATTACCTTATGCGTGAAGACGTTGTATTTGTGTCCTTGAACTATCGGCTCTCCTCGTTGGGTAAGTTAACGGCTATTGATAGTGGGACTGCGTAAAGCTGTGTTAGGAAAGTTGAAATGTATTCAACTTTCTTACTGTGCTTTGTTAGTGTTGCCTGTGAATTCATTTCAGCTGTCAAACGCACGCGTAGTTGTAGGCATTCTATGTAGGGTCACTTGAGATAGGTGGCGCAAAATTAATCATCCATTTTCTTTTTTAATAAGATCTCTATTAAATGTAAAAAAATTATATTTCACGCCCTTTATTGCTTGTCTGCATACTCCAGCTGTCTAGTTCAAAAGTGTCAAATATGATTGACGAACGACAACATTTGCAAAAATTACAAATCTTTAATCCCATCCTGAATTGTTGCAGCAACCCCCGTATTCACTCGATCTGTTTCCATGCGACTTTTTCTTCATCCCCAACATGAAGAAATGGCTCGGCATCGCCGAGACAGAGGCGTATTTTGGAGAGTTCGACAAATTCTATTTTTTGGAGGTGTTAAAAAATGGCCGGAGCGTTGAGAGCCTTTCTAAAAGGGGGAAAAAGGGAATTGAAAAATATTATTTTTTTTATTAAACGGTGTCTTTATTTCTAACATGGATACTTACTGTAGTCGTAGAGTATTGATGTTCTCATCCCGCCAATAGAATTTAGTCAGAACTTATATTATCCGATAAGTTTTGGGACATCAACTGATTTAGGTCAGCCTGGCTGTACTTCAGACGTTGATCTGTTATTTGTGCCGCTTTCTCTCTTCTATTTATTCCACAGGTTTTCGCTTCCATTGAAGGGTAAGAATTGTTTAATTCTGTTATTTTTTTTGTTATTTTGTCGTTTTGCGCTTCTAAATACTTTTCTTTATATTTAAACAGCTCTTACTTTTCTTGTCCTTTGCTTCCTTTAATTCTAGGTTTCCTAAGCCTAAGTGATCCGAATCTTGATGTGCCCGGCAACGCCGCTCTCAAAGATCAACTGCTCGCCCTTAAGTGGGTAAAGAAAAATATTTACTACTTCAATGGCAATTGCAATAATATCACCGTTTTTGGTGAAAGCGCTGGCGCTGTTTGTGCACACATTTTATCATTGTCCGATCAGGCACGTGGCCTCTTCCAACAGGTGATTTTGATGTCTGGTTGTGCCCTCAACTTTTGGGGTAATATGCCGCAAACAGATATGGCTTACCGTCTGGCGATATATCATGGCTATAAGGGAGCATTCGAGGACCGCGCAATACTTGCATATTTAGAAAATTTGGATGCAGGAAAATTGGTCGATCACTCACTACTTAATGAGGAAGAAAACCGTAATTTTCATTGGCTGAGCTTTGCACCGACTATTGAACCGTACGTATCAGATCATTGCATACTGCCAACCGATCCATTGAATTTGTTGAAATCAGCATGGAGTAATGGCATACCATTTCTAATGGGTGGCACCTCATTCGAGGGATTGCTTATATATCCCCGCCTGAAGATGGTTCCGCAATTTATCGATTTAGTTAGACAGGAACCAGAATTAGTTTTACCTTTAGAAGTAAGAGATCCGCATAAAAGCAGCCGGAACCAAGCAGAAGGTGCACGCATACTGCAAATGTACTTTGGCAAAGAGAAGGACGGGGTGGTGGCAAAGCAGTTAAAGCAAGATCCCATATTCGATTTGATGCACGTGAGTATAAATGTTAGAGTTGTGTTTCCAATTTCTCATAAAATATTTCTTTTTTTTTGTTTTGGTAACAGCTTTGCTCACACAAAATGTTCTGGCACGGCCTACACCGCACAGCACTCGCACGTAGTAAATATGCCACTGCCGCCACGTACCTGTATCGTTTCGATTTCGACTCGCCCACCTTCAACCACCATCGCTTACGTTTTTGCGGCAATGATTGTGTGAATGGTGTGGCGCATGGCGACGATCTCTCGTATTTGTTTTACATAACTGAGTCTTGCAAATTGGAGAAAGATACGCCGGAGTATGCGACTATCCAACGTATGGTTGGCATATGCACCTCTTTTGCCAAACTGGGCAATCCCAATTGTGCTGAGATCAAACCGAATGTATGGCTGCCGATAGAAAAGACGAAAACCGATGTTGGTTTAAATATTAGTCATGAGGTGCAAGTAATGCAAGTACCAGATGCCGCTAAACTGGCGCAATGGGATGCTTTGTATGACAAACAAATGCTCTACGGTTCGGTATCTGATACTGAGGAAGAGCCTGTAAAAGGTTCGAGCGCTAATTAACATAGCTGAGCTTCTGATTCGGTTGAAGTGCTGATGGCAACTTAAAATCAGATAATCACATATGAGATATGAATTTGTTAGTTACTAATAGATTTTGCTATATTTGAGTTCTTAGCTTTTCGGGTGATATAATTTATATAAATATTGCAGAATGTCAAATATGAAATAAAGCAATTCATATTGGATAATGAGCTGACCATGCTTAAACGTCAGTCAAGGTGAATATTTTTTTCATGTCACCAGAGAAAACAAACAATTTTGGAATTTTATTTTATTAAATTATCGGGCGTTTTTTCAAGAGTTTGAGCACTTAAGGGTCCCGGTGGTCTAGAGCTCAAAAATTTAGGATATTTTCAGGAATTTTTTTGTTACAACTAGCAAACCAGGCAAGATATGGTTTAGAACAGAAAAAATATGGTTTTCATATTATTTATTTCTTTATTCTTTATTCAAGCGCTTTGGCATAAACAATATTTTTTGTTTTTCTATTTGTTTTTGAGTAAATAAATCGTCCCCTTAGTATAACAATAGCCTATGTGCTCATAGGCTATTTTTTTTATTGAATATTTGGGTTCTCCATCGTCGATTTTATATGTGGTCAAAATTTTGTCAAATTCTAGTTCCACAAAGTGGGTCAAAACGTCAGTCAAAAAATAATAAATATTTACAGACATAACGAGATTTGAGTGAGAGCTACTTTCGACAAAAAGTTTGAAATTCATTTTCTCAAAACATCAAAAAATTTATAGGCTATTTTAATACTAAGGGGACGATATAATGTTTTGGCTTCCCAACACGTGAACAGCCAACGTATAGTTGACCATGGGTGAATACTGGTTCTTCTAAATTCATCCCGCATATTTCTAAAGTTTGCCCTTGTGATTTATTGATAGTTATTGCAAATGTTAAACGCATGGGCAGTTGCAAACGCTTGAATTCAAATGGCAATTCAGGTGGAATCATTGGAATTCTTGGTATTAGAACGTCTTCATTCTTGAATTTGCCAATTAAGATAGTTGCTTGGATAACATTATTCATCAATCGTTTGACTACTTCATTTTGTGCTTGACGCATTTCTCATGCGCCTATTATTATTTGTCGAACGACCATTGGCTTGGCATTTTTACTGTAATAAACATGATTGTAATTATGGTATTCTGAGATTTTAAAACATGTTTTTTTTTTAATTTTGTGGATTATATTTTCGATGCATATGTGTTTAAAAGCCCAAGTCCACATGGTCAGGATTATTTTATTTTGTTGTGATTTTCTTAAATCATCTCTTTTCTTCTGAAAATTGTTGACAATTTGCATGATAAGACTATTAATTTTTTCATCAAAGTTACGCATTTTTCGTGCTCTTCTTTTGCATCCTTTAACAATTTCCTTTGGTTTTCCATTTTTTTGCCATTTTTTTCACTCATGGTGTATCATAGCTTATCGCATATGAACCGAAAAAATAAATCCACAAAACATAATTTCATTTGAACATTCGGATTTCACATTAAATTCTCAAATTTCGTAAGAAATTATTCACTGTTCCAAAATCCACTCCAAAAAAATTCACAAAAAACGTTTACACTTTGCACTTACGTCTTCTCCTTATGGCGTCCAAATCAGAAAGAAATATTGACACATTGTAACTCACACTGTCAATTTGACAGTTCAGTTCCGCCCCAAGTGTTAAAAAAGTAAACGACATTATGGCTGGTTCAAAAGAACGCTGTACACGTTGCCGGTGTTCCGAATTACAACTAAACTTTACGAAACCCATTTTCAATACTTACTTAACAATGAGTGTAAGTTTGGTTTAATTCGGTGACAAGACATGTCGGGTCCACGTTTTGGCATATATTTCGAGACCCTAGTCATCAATTGGTATGAAAATTACCCCGTATTAAAGCACTTATCAACAGCTTTCATTTGATACCCATATTGTACAAACACATCCTAGGGTTACCCGGGTCCACGTTTTGGCCTATTTCTCGAGACCCTGGTATCCGATTCTTAAAATTTCAAAACATAAACCTTCTCCACATGTGTCTCTTCAATGTGGCAAAGTTTAGTTAAAATCGGTTGAGCCATTCTCCGTAAAGTTCATCACAACGCGAAAAGCGGCGGAATTTTTATATATATTTGTTGCAATAAAAAAATGAAAGCGATATTTAAATTTCTTAGGCTTTTTATTTAACTTCCTTTAATTCGAAGATTAAACATTTTTTTTAATTTTACTGTAGCTACATACATAAATACCGTAGTAAAATAAAAAAAAACATTTGACAAAATGGCGCGGTTTTTAGTTTGACGCTCTAAAAATCGGTTTTTTTTAAGTTTTTTAATCAAAAAAATACGAAATGATTAAAATAATGATATTATTCTAGTACGGGCGATATTCATTGATGTTGTTGTTGTTTTTGAAGTGGTTGAGCATTTCCACTGAAATAAATCTAATTAGTGGCCAGCACCGTTTTACTACCATCGTCCTCGTATAATGATTTTTTTTTTGTTCTAAGTCCAATCCATTTCGTGAGGTCCAAGTATAGCATAGTCTTTATCTCGATGTCTGAGGTCTCATTAATTTGCTGCAAGAAAGGCTTACCAAAGGAGTGGAGTCGTGCCCTAGAAGCCCTGGACATTCACATAAGTCGTGGAAAAGACTTTTCTTCCCTCCTTCCGCTTGACAGCGAAGGGTAGATTTGAGTCTAGCTGCATGATCCCCTACTTTCCAATGGCCTCTAAGGGTTGCAGTGATGCGTGAGATGTTTAGCCGAGAGCATCCTAACAGATCATTCGTCCTTTGGATTTTGTATGACGGATATGTGTTTTTTGTTGTAATACATGTAGTTTGTTGCTTCCATCTTCTTTCGGCTTAAGCATGATAGTGTGAAGCAATGCATGCTTTTAATGTGTTCAGTGGGGTGGAGACTGCCACCGCCTCTGCTATTTCTAATGTTGAACCTTTTCTTGCTAGCTCATCCGCTATCTCATTACCCTGTATATTCAAAGTGATTTCAAGCCAATAACTAAACATTTCCAGCTCCTCTCTACACTGTTAGCCTAGTTTGGATGAAATGGAGTTGGAGTCTAAGGCCTTTGTAGCTGCTTGACTATCTGAGATGATAGCTACTCTTGCGCCAACTTCCTTGTAGAGTTTTAGTGATTTGCTTCTCTGATCGCCAACAGTTCTGCCTGGAACACGATGGCATAGTCAGGAAGCGGAATTGACTGAGATAGGTTGAGCGGCTCCGAATGGAAGCCAGCTCCCACACCACAGTTCATCTTAGAACCATCACCTTCCCTTTGCTCCATCCGGCTCTCGGTGGAAAACGTGCGTAAGGTCTTTCTTAAAGTTGAGATCGGGGACAGTGTAGTCTGATCTCGTTTTGAGCAGCGAGGGTCCTTGTAGGAGAATCTTACTGTGACCGTACGACTTTGTTGTCCAGCTTCC
Organism: Anastrepha fraterculus; assembly: GCA_037575425.1. Classification (NCBI taxonomy): domain Eukaryota; kingdom Metazoa; phylum Arthropoda; class Insecta; order Diptera; family Tephritidae; genus Anastrepha; species Anastrepha fraterculus. The sequence continues at coordinate 13,773 of JAYXIM010046274.1, forward strand.
TATGTCTCTGAGTCTCGCCACGCTGCAAGATGCGATTGTTTTAATGTGTAAATCTAATGGTAGCAGATGAGTTAGTACATTGAGCGCTTCAGTAGTACTGGTGCTAAGCGCTCCTGTAGTTAAGATATGTGCTGTTCTTTGTATCTTGTTTAGCTTAGTTTTGTTGTATTTATTTTCTATTGCAGGCCACCAGACTAGTGCCGCATATGTTAGTCTTGGCCTTACAATGGCTGTGTAGAACCAATTGGATAGTTTTGGTTGAAAAGTCAATTTTTTATCTAACATTCTCTTACACGTGTAAAGTGCTATATTCGCTTTCTTTACCCTATACTCTACGTTGAACTTCCAGCTGAGTTTGGGGTCTAGGATGACACCTAATTATTTTGCCTGTTGGGTTAGCGTTATACTAACGCCTTTTAGTTTTGGGAGATTAAAGTTTGATAACTTGGTTTTCATAGTGAATAGCATCAGTTCAGTTTTTCTCGAGTTTACACTTAAACCACAGTCCGTGGCCCAATTGCTGAGTAATACCAGAGCTCCTTCCATAATCTCACTGATTGTGGTTGGAAACATTCCTGAAACCATGAGCACTATGTCTTCCGCGTACGCCACTACTTTAATTCCCCTTCGGTGGAATTTGGTAAGTATATTGTTGACAACTAGTAACCACAACAGAGGGCATAAGACTCCTCCCTGAGGGGTTCCCCTGTTGACATAGCGTTTTACCGTGCTGCTGCCTACCTCACCGATGATTATTCTAGTTTTAAGCATGTTCTCTATCCATTCGTTGAGACTTATGTCTGTGCCTAACATATTAAGAGCCTCAATTATGGATCTTGTGCTAACATTGTTGAACGTCCCCTCTATGTCGAGAAAAGCGACTAGTGAGTATTGTTTGTATTCTATGCTCCTCTCAATCGTACTTACAACCTCATAAAGAGCTGCCTCTGTGGATTTTTCTTCGAGGTAGGCATGTTGCGATGGTGAAATCGTTGTGTCTGTAATCTTCTCCCTGAGATATACATCCAACAATCGCTCGAGAGTTTTGAGAATAAAGGGGGATAAACTGTTGGGTCTTAAATCTTTCGCTGTATCATGACCGCGTCTACCAGCTTTAGGGATAAAAATCACCTTAACTCTCCTCCAGCTTTTTGGAATATGCCCTAGCATAAGGCTTTTTCTGAAAAAGACCTCCAGCTAAGGAATCGTCGTTTCTCGAGTGTTCCACAGTTTAGCTGGGAATATCCCGTGTGGTGCGGCTGTTTTGTATGGTTCAAGTTTTTCATCACCCATAGTATTCTATCTTGGAATATGATGTGGTTGATTATAATGGGTGATAGTTTGGATGTTTAAACACTGTCAGTATTGTTCTCAATATATTCTGTGTTACCTGGGAAGTGTATATTTATAAGATATTCTATTGTGTCGGCCGAGGATTTTGTCCATTCTCCGTTATCTTTCTACGAGAAGGAAGAGCAGGAGTGTTCTTTGGATAAAAGCTTACCTAGTCTGGCCGTATCTTTGGTTGAATCTATGGAACTACAAAAATCTCTCCAATTATCTGTCCGAGCCTCTTTGATAGCTTTCTTGTATTCCCTAAGGCAATCTTAGTAGGGTTTGAAGTACTTGTGTTTGTAGCAGATATTGAAGATTTCTCTTGTCATTTCCCATAGTTGATTTAAATCTTCATACCACCAGGTAGGATAGGTTGTTTTGCCATATGTGGCGGGACATCAAGCTTCAAGCCCTTTTGTCAACGAAGCTTCGAATGCTCCTGCTTTATCATCTAAGTCTTCTCTTGAGGTTATAGTTTTATTTATGTATTGAAGTTTAGACTGGGTTACTCTACGGAATATGTGCCTGTTTGTTCTTCCAAGGTTTCAGTTTCTGGGGTCAGTTTCTCAAGCTTCAGATTGCTATCGAAGAGAATCCAACTATGGTCCGAAAATAATTTCCTGTCGGATACTCTCCAATTTGTGACTGTTCGGGAATTATTATTTGTGCATAGGGTAACGTCTAAGACCTCTTCCCAGCCTGGGAAATTTATCGAGTTTGGAAAAGTGAAGGTTGGGCTGGTCCCTACGTTGCATATGTCGAGGTTGGTGTTTAGTAGGAATTCAAAAAGTGACTCACCTCTGTCTTTATCTGAGGTGAGTATTGGAACAACGCAAGTGTTTATAGGATTGTGTTCAGTGAAAATCTGGAAAAATATTTTAAAGTGTCGAAAAGAGAAAAATATGGTTTCTTACAATAGCTTTTTGATTTATTGTAAATGCAGGAAATTCAAATACTGATAAGAAATTAAAACAGACAACAAAAGGTATGAACACGAGAATGAGTTAAGATGACTGCTGTTTGAGGAAAGGGTGGAATTCTTCTCGTAAAAAAAGTGTTCGTTAGACAACATAATTTTTGCTGCTGTTAGAGGAAAGCTTATAGGAAGATATTACGGAGGAGTTCTTCTCTTAAAGAAAAGTTTTCGTAAGACAATACAGCTTCAATTTTTAACCAAACATTTTTTTAATATATTCATGCAACATTTTGAAAATACAGCTTTTTTATAACCATATAGTATATATTTTATTATAAGTATGTATGTATATTTTAGAATCAAAAACAGTTTTGTTGCTTATTGGCCTAAGAGTCTTGTTTTTTTCGTAATCATCAAACTTTTTACTGAAGTGGTATTGAACAAGTAAAAAAAGCTATTTCTAAAGACGCGCCTAGATATGTTTAAACAAAACATGTAAAAATTTAGAATATTTCAGGTTTAACTATTTTTATTCAAACAACAAGTATATTTCAAGGATTCAATATCTACATGTCCACCATAGACCCAGGTTTTTGTATGAGAATTAAAATTTTCAAGACTCGCTCACACATTACCGGATTGAGTTCATCAATCTCGATCCGAATGTTGCTTTTCAGCTTTGGAACTGTGGTTGGCTTATCCACATAGACCACGTTTCAAAAAACTTAGTCTGGTCTGTCAGTCCTTTTTCTATCCTCGGTTGAACCAGTTTCTTCAAATTTTTTCTCCAACCTTTGAATTTTCGACTCATTCGGACGATTTTTACATCGCAAAAATCGTGATATGTTTTTCTTCAAGATCGACAATTTTCATAAAAAATTTAATTTAAAATTAATGAGTACTTTACTTTAATTCATAATTTTAACGTGGTGCTCTATAGTGTAGGTATCCATGGTTAAAATTGTACATCTGTCCACTTGAAAAATGTCAAAAATGACATAAAACAAGGTATGGTCTAGGAATTATTCACTACTGACATTTACATAGGTATCACTTTTGAGAGACGCTCTCTCTCGCTCTTAAACACATACACACACGCATACAATCTTCTTTACCTAATGCTTACGACTGATTAGAATAGCTTTTATGTCAACACAAACTTCCAGCTCACTCAAAAGCAGCTAATATATATCAATAGCCCTTTAGATTAGTTAATTAGTTCAACAATTTAGTACTTCATATACTCCTAGGCTGTTGTAATAGCGGAAATTTGTCTGCGTATACTCGTGCGGAATTCAGGGATTACAGGTTTGGTAAGAGAGCAGCACCTATCGTATGCGAGCTTGGCGAATTGACTGCTTTATTGAAAATCAATGTTTCTTTGAACAAATAAAAAAGAGAAATTTAAAACATAATAGATTTTTTTTTTTTCGAATAAAGAGGTTTCCTGGCGTCACTAATTTCTTTTTTTATGTTTGCTTTTTGGTTTTCCTTCCTCGTTTTCAATTCATTTTTTAATGGCGAGTATTTAGTTAGTTTGAAATTCAAATATTGTTATTTATATTGAGCGCAGTTTTTTAAAAACGTGGTTTTGTTTCTTGGTCGTGTTAAGTATTTTTAAAATGTCCAACATGAAATTCCTTTTTTTTTGTATTTTTTTGTATGTGGCAAGGCTGCTGCTGTTAATATTTACAAGTTGTCGATCTTGGAAATTGCTTAGCATTCGTCAAAAAATTGTGAAGTGAAGTTACGGCCTATAACCGTCGAACTCTATATACTCAAAATTATTAATTTGGAAATTTTAAATTATCACAAAAAATTGAAAAGAGAAAACAACTACACTTAACAATTCAAAAAAATGTTTTGCAGAGTTTAAACAAATTGCATAAACTGCCAACAGCTAACGCGCTACGCTCATATCTTCGAAAAATGGCAACAGAGTAAGTGTGATAAATATTTTTGCATAATAATTTGAACTTTAATATCCAGTACAATTATTAATTCTCATACGCATGCATCTGTATGTTCACATCACACACCACCAGCTCTGGCATTTTAGAGACAGTGGAATTGCAATTGCCGCAAGGCCGCATCCGCGGTGCGAAGCGGGAGACTGTCTATGGCGATACGTACTACAGCTTTGAGGGAATTCCGTATGCACAACCACCCGTTGGAAAATTACGTTTTCGCGCACCTGTACCCTTTGGAAATTGGAAAGAGACACTTGATGGTACTAAAAGTCCGCCCAAGCCGGTGCAAAAGAATTCGAAAACTGGTCAAATAGAGGGTAGCGAAGATTGTCTATACCTGAATGTGTTCACGAAAAATGTTAGTGTTAGCAAGGAGTACCACAAATTCAAGTGCAGTAATATTTCTTGTCATTTTCTTGCTTTGCTTTCATGCGAACAATTTTAGATTAATGTAACTAAGCAAATGCCCGTAATGGTTTGGATTTTTGGTGGCGGTTTTCATTCAGGTCGTGCAGCTCGCGATCATCATGGACCGGATTACCTTATGCGTGAAGATGTTGTGTTTGTTTCCATGAACTATCGGCTCTCCTCGTTGGGTAAGTTAACGGCTATTGATAGTGGGACTGCGTAAAGCTGTGTCATTTTACTTAGGAAAGTTGAAATGTATTCAAATTTTTTACTGTGCTTTGTTAGTGTTGTCTGTGAATTCATTTCAGCTGTCAAACGCACGCATAGAGATAGACATTCTATGTGGGATCAGCTTTGCACTTGAGATAGGTGGCGCAAAATTAATCATCCATTTTCTTTTTTAATAAGATCTTTATTAAATGTAAACAAAATTATATTTACGCGCTTTATTGCTTGTCTGCATACTGCAGCTATCTAGTTCAAAAGTGTCAAATATGATTGACGAACGACAAAATTTGCAAAAATTTTAAATCCTCCGATAGGCTGATTAATTTTGCGCCGCCTTGTGTATATTTTTGTTTTATATCCTTGTTAACTCCGCTCGAGAGCATAGAGCCTCGACAAGACTCTTCCATCGTACATGGTTCCGCGCTGTTGTGTTTGCGCTGTCTCAAGTGATGTCGGCATCTGCTAACTGGCGCCGCATCGACCTTCTCCAACTTTTCTTTGACCGACCGTGAGCTCTCCTTCCAGAGAGTATCACCCTGTCACAGTGAAGTGCAGTATTCATCAAACGCCACTTTTATTTCTTTTGATTAGATTAATTTTTTTAAATTTGGTCGTGTGCGTACTGAAAGAACTTTTGTGTTGAAAGACATCTACATAAATATAAATAAATAAATACAAATTTAGAATTAAAAATTGAATCTTCAAATTTTCGCTATAGCGAACTTTTAATTTTGTATCAGCTGGGTTGTCTCTGTTAGTTTTGCAATAAAAAAATTCCAATAAAATATTGCAATAAAACAAATTGATAGCATACAGCACTTGCAATATAATATTGCATACATACATACATACTCCATACTGATATGATAATAAGCCTATTTTAAGCATTTTAGTGATAAAAGTTTTCTGCTGTTGCATTAACGGCTTAAAAAATTCGCCATAATTTTTTTGAGAATGGTGTTCAAGTGATTGTTCTTGGCCGGATTTAAGTACGGGTCGTTCTGGTAACATGGTGGCAAAACATCTAACTATTGTTTCACACATTTTATACAACACTTTTGCCGTTTATAGTTTGGGCTCAGGCGAATCGACACAAGTTAACAGCAGAAGTATAAAAAACAAATTACATACCACACTTAACCGCCTTGATATATTTCTATATATACATACATATCCTCCTCCGACTTGTGATGTGCGTTTTGAGGTTTTTCCACACATGGAGGGACCTACAGCGCTGATCGACGAACGAAAGTGCGCGAAGTAACCATAGGTGATTCGACCAGAACGGCAATTAATATTTTCCATGATAAGTTGGCGATGAAAAAATTGTCGACCCGATGGGTGCCGCAATCGCTCACGGTGGACAACAAGCGGATGCGGCTGTTAACTTCGAAGGAGTGTTTGGTGCGATCTAAGCGAGATCTGAAGGAACTTTCGGTTTGGGATGCGAACGGCGTCATCCTCATGCATTTTTTAGGAAAAGGAAGAACGATCACTGGGCAATATTACAGTGAATTATTGAACCACTTTCACAAGCAACTGAAGCAGACACGGTCGCATTTGGTGAAAAAGAAGATGCTGTTTCAGCACCATAACGCAGCAATACAAAAAACAATAACCGGAGTTGTCGCCGCCAAACTGCATGAATCGCACCCTGAATTGTTGCCGCAACCCCCGTATTCACTCGATCTGTTTCCATGCGACTTTTTCTTGATCCCCAACTTGAAGAAATGGCTCGCGGGAAAAAAATTTGTTTCAAACAAGGAAGTTATCGCCGAGACAGAGGCGCATTTTGAAGAATTCGAAAAATTTTATTTTTTGGAGGTATTAAAAAATGGCCGAAGCGTTGGGAGAAGTGAATCTTTCTAAAAGGGGTAAAAAAGGGAATTGAAAAATAAATACATTTTTAAAAAAAAACGGTGTCTTCATTTCTAGCATGGGTTCTTAGTCGTAGTGTATTGATGTTCGAATCCCGCCAATAGAATTTAGTCAAAACTTATATTATCCAATAAGTTTTGGGACTTCAACTGATTTAGGTCAGCCTGGTTGTACTTCAGACGTTGATCTGTTATTTGCGCCGCTTTCTCTCTCTTATATTTACTCCGCAGCGAAAACCTTCAACTGAAGGCTAATAATTTTTTAATTCTGATTTTTTTTGTTTTTTACCTTTTTGCGCTACTAAATACTTTCTACTATTTACTCTTTTCTTTATATTTAAACAGCTCTTACTTTTCTTGTCCTTTGCTTCCTTTAATTCTAGGTTTCCTAAGCCTAAGTGATCCGAAACTTGATGTGCCCGGCAACGCCGCTCTCAAAGATCAACTGCTCGCCCTTAAGTGGGTAAAGAATAATATTAACCACTTCAATGGCAATTGCAATAATATCACCGTTTTTGGTGCAAGCGCTGGCGCTGCTTGTGCACACATTTTATCTTTGTCCGATCAGGCACGGGGCCTCTTCCAACAGGTGATTTTGATGTCTGGTTGTGCCCTCAACTTTTGGGCTAATATGCAGCAAACAGATATGGCTTACCGTCTGGCGACATATCATGGCTATAAGGGAGCATTCGAGGACCGCGCAATACTTGCATATTTAGAAAATTTGGATGCAGGAAAATTGGTCGATCACTCACTACTTAATGAGGAAGAAATATGTAATTTGCATTTGTTGAGCTTTGCGCCGACTATTGAACCATACGTATCAGATCATTGCATACTGCCAACCGATCCATTGAATTTGTTGAAATCAACATGGAGTAATGGCATACCAATTCTAATGGGTGGCACCTCATTTGAGGGATTGCTCATATATCCACACCTGAAGATGGCTCCGTACATTCTCGATGTAGTTAGACAGGAACCAGAAAAAATTTTACCTTCAGAAGTAAGAGATCCGCATAAAAGCAGCCGGAACCAAGCAGAAGGTTCACGCATACTGCAAATGTACTTTGGCAAAGAGAAGGACGGGGTGGTGGCAAAGCAGCTAAAGCAAGATCCCATATTCGATTTGATGCATGTGAGTATAAATGTTAGAGTTGTGTTTCCAATTTCTCATAAAATATTTCTTTTTTTTTGTTTTGGTAACAGCTTTGCTCACACAAAATGTTCTGGCACGGCCTACACCGCACAGCACTCGCACGCAGTAAATATGCCACTGCCGCCACGTACCTCTATCGTTTCGATTTCGACTCGCCCACCTTCAACCACCATCGCTTACGTTTTTGCGGCAATGATTGCGTGAATGGTGTGGCGCATGGCGACGATCTCTCGTATTTGTTTTACCTAACTGAGTCTTGTAAATTGGAGAAAGATACGCCGGAGTATGCCACTATCCAACGTATGGTTGGCATATACACCTCCTTTGCCAAACTGGGCAATCCCAATTGTGCTGAGATCAAACCGAGGGTATGGCTGCCGATAGAAAAGACAAAAACCGATGTTGGGTTAAATATTAGTCATGAGGTGCAAGTAATGCAAGTACCAGATGCCGCTAAGCTGGCGCAATGGGATGCTTTGTATGACAAACAAATGCTCTACGGTTCGGTATCTGATACTGAGGAAGAGCCTGTGAATGGTTCGAGCGCTAATTAACATAGCTGAGCTTCTGATTCGGTTGAAGTGCTGATGGCAGCGCAAAATTAGATAATCACATGTGAGATATGAATTTGTTACTAATAGATTTTGTTATATATTATCGTAATTTTTCGGGTGATATAATTTATATAAATATTGCAAAAAGTCAAATATGAAATAAAGCAAGTATTCTTATGCATGTGAAAAGCAGCTCATATTGGCTATTATATATTTTTAAAGGGTTTTCCAATATATAAAAGTTGAATAGCTTTTTTAATGAGCTGGCCATGCTTAAAGGTCAGTCAAGCTGAATATTTTTTTCATTTCACCAGAGAAAACTAACAGTTTTGGATTTTATTTTATGAATATGGTGACTTGGAACCGTTAATGAAGAACTTCTTGTTCGTCCTTAAAGTATCGGGTGTTTTTTAAGAGCTGGAGCATTTAAGGGGTCCCGGTGGTCCAGAGCTCGAAAATTTAGGGTATTTTCAGGATTTTTTTGTTACAATAAAAGAATGAAAAACGATATTTAAACTTCTTAGGCTTTTTATTTAACTTCTTTTACATACAAAAATTAAAAAAAAAATTAAAAATTTTTTTTTTTAATTTTAATAATTTTAAAAATGGTTCTGAAGTTACCCTCCCGAAAAATTGGACCTGGACTGTGTTGTCCATTTTGGCTCTTCTCTTTACATACCTGAAACACAAAAACCTAAAAACTTATTAATCAGTATGACTGTAGCTATGTCCCGTACTGAATAAAAAAAAAATTAACAAAATGGCGCGGTTTTGAATTTGACACTCTAAAAATCAGTTTTTTTGGTTTTTTAATCAAAAAAATACTCGTACGAAATAACTAAAATAATAATATGATTCGAGTACGGTGATAGCCATGGATGTTGTAAACAATTTATAAAAATTTCGGATGATTCGTTTTTTTTTTGACAATAATACCAGGCCCAAAAAATTAGTTTTGAGATAATTAAGTTTAGAGTTTTGAGAGTGAATGATGCGACCATTGCTGCCGCCGCGTGACGAATCTGACTCCACCTGCTAAAAAGGCTCTGCAAAATGCTGGGAATACCCTTCCAAAATATTCACAGTACATTCTTCTTAAAAGCCTATACTTTCGAAATATAAAAAAAAATAATTTTTTTTTTATTTTTTTTTTTATTTTTTTTTTATTCTAATTTTTTTATTATGATCTGTGAGTTAATTTCATAGCATTAATTTCTTGAACAGATATCCACTCCATCAGACCAATTTTTGACTACTTTTTCCTATAAATCTAAATAATAAATCTCCATGGGCCCAATCAGCGGAAAGGCAACGAACGATGGTCATTTGGTCTCAATTCTTGCACGAGCTGTTTTTTATTAGCCAAGATTTTCACGTAAAATGTTTCACGTAGTCGAAGGACAAAGGCCAACAAGCTAAGAACGAGGACGAATCTTCATTTCGGCGTCTACTTCAACAATTCGTTCTACCTATGAACTTCCTGAACAAATTTGTTTCTTCTTTTTCAAAATAAATTTCCACAATATGGAAGCGTTGTTCGGGCGTTAAATGATTTATGATGACTTGGCAAACCCTACTGCACAGAAATGAAAACAAAGTTGCCATTCTCGACTTTCAAATCGTAGTTATCGATATCGATAATTCTCATGCAGAAAACCACACTCTAGCATTTGGGTAAATAACTTTGTAAACCTGTTCCTGGAGGGCTCGAAGATCGATGGAAGTATTGGGGGGAGGAGTATTCTGCAAGAAGCTTCCCATCAAACTACTAAATACCGAATTCACTCTACCACTGCAAGGTGTTCTAAGCGGAGATAGTCGCAATCAAAAAAGCAGCTGATTAGCTGCTCAAAGGGAGTAAACGCCTATTCCTTGACTGCCCCATAAATAGGACTCAAAGCTCCTTGAGAGTGCACTCGAAATTGGACGGGAAATGCCTGACTTCTTTTTCGATTGGATCCAAATTATTTGATGTTAGGTTATTTTGGATACCTGGGATCACAAACAAAATTGCGGGAGATTACTGGGCAGATTAGGTGACAGAGAATCTGTGAGGTGTCTTCCCCGCGAAATGAGAGGATCTCTTTAACTACCAGTAGTCTGCTCCCAGAAAGGCGGGTTTCGCGTCAACTCAGCGAGCGCTGGGCAAGTACACAAACTTTAATCCTCAATCCACTTCAATCCACAAGATCCCTCTGGTCACGTGCAAAGCGAATGCGCTGAAGAGAGCTTCTAAGGTTAGCCAAACCTTTGTGAGTGCCCTTACCGGACATGGTACGCGGCAGATATCTGGAGGATGGGGTGGAATCATCTCACCACCTTCTGTTTAACTGTCCTGCTTTCGCTACGTTAAGATTTAGTCACCTTGGCTCTCACTTCTTTGTTACGCCTGACGACATAGCAGAGCTATTTGGTGGATTTTATATGTAGACGAGCTCAGGGTGAACATTTTTCACAAATAATTATTAATAGCCATATTTTGAATAATAATAGTGAAACTTGGAAAAATCTAAATTTTTACATATTTTAGTTTAAAAAACTGCTAGACCGGTTTTTGAAAAAAGAAAAAAAAACGCGTTTGAATCGAATGACACCACTTCAGGAAGGAACTTGAGAACTGTAGGTGCAACAAATTTTCAGCTCCTAATATTCACTAAAATTTAATAAAAAAATTCAAATGATAATAATTGAAAACTGTTAGTTATAAATTTCTTTCTTGAAATAATTTGCCTTTGAAATAATCAGCTGACTTTGACATTTATGCAGTTTATGCATCGTGAGTCAGTTTTTGGCCGTCCAAGAGAGGTCTCCATTCAAAAGACGGTAACTTCTGCCGTTACATAAGATTTGGTTTAGAAAAAAATGTCTGGCTAATAGAGGTGTCCGTTAGGAGAGATTAAACTGTATTTTTTGTTTTAGTACTACTGATATCACCTTCTATGAAGCTGGTGCACAACTTGCGGAAAACCAGTTTATAACCAATGTACCAAAAAGGAAGGAACTTGCAAGGCCTCCCAAATCCTTTTTTCGCATTTTTTCTAGTATTTTGCTATTTGTTGGGAAATACTTTTTCTGTGCAAATTTTATTTAAAAAATAACACTGGCACACAAAAACAAACAAAGTTGTCTGTACACCGGGTGCCACCTATCTACGAGCATGTTTTTCGACCCGCTGAATACGAGTTTCAAGTCAGTTTGGGCCGTCCAGCCCTCAATTACGAGTAAATTGCAAAAAACCCCAAAAATTACCGAAAATTCGAATAAAATAGCAAAAATAGCAAAAAATTCATAAAATAGCAGAAAATTGCTGCTGAAACAATTGAAAAAAATCTTTTAAACACAATTAAATAAATTTTATATATTGTTTATTAAAAAAATACAAGATTAAAATCTGAAAATGAAAACAAATTGTATAATCTATGAAAATGACGTATAAAAGAATTAGATCGAACTCTTTTATTTTGAAATGATCGACGGAGAGGATTTCTCTTTCGTTTGTTATTATCTTTTAGTATATATCTTTTGAGTGTCCAGCAATAGCCTGCCATCATGTTGATATTCTAATTTCCTTGATACCTAGTCTCCATTTCACTTATGTCTTGATGAAAGCGTTCTCCCTGTTCTTCACTGTATTCCCCAAGATTCTCAGGAAAGCAGTCGATGTGAGAATCTAGGAAGTGTAATTTTAGATTCATTAAGCACCCTAAGTTTTTGTAATTTGTCACTAATTCTTCGTCTATTGTCCTGTAATTTTCACTTTTATTATTTCCTAAAAAGTTATGACACACATTTTTTAAACTTACCCAAGCTGGTCTCTCCGTATCATTCATTTTACCTATAAAATTAGCATCCTGAAATAGAGTTCTAATTTGGGGTCCATTAAAAATTCCCTGTTTTAATTTGGTATCACTTATCGCCGGAAACTTTTCTCTCAAGTACTGAAAACAATCACCATCCTTGTCCAGAGCTTTGACATATTGTTTCATGAGACCTAATTTGATGTGAAGTGGCGGTAGCAGATAGCTTGAAGGCTGAATTAATGGTGTTCGTATTACATTTTGAGTACCGACATTTAATTGCACTCTCGTAGGCCATTCCTTTTTCACATAGTGATTCTTTCTGTCTCTGCTATCCCACAAACATAGATAGCAAGGATATTTTGTGAATCCTGATTGTTGGCCTAAAAGAAGGGTTGCGATTTCGAGATCCCCGCAAATTTGCCATTGGAGTTCTGAATACTTTATCTTGTCCAATACAATTTCCAAATTTTCATAGGTCTGCTTACGCTTGGAATTGGCGCTAATATGTTTCCAATGTGAAGCAAGACAGCTTTGAGACTTCTAGTTGATGAATCTATAAAGAGTATCCACTCATCGTCTTTATAGATATTAGGTTTTAATTCATCAACCAAGCTTTTAACATTGGAAAAACTTCCGGAACCCCTCTTCTCTATTCCGATAAAAGTAAGTACGATCAAAATTAGTATGTAACGGATCAAAATACATAAAAATGTATGCTTTCCTTAGATCTCAAATTTTTTTTTTTTGCCAAAACATTGAATTTTCGCTATTTTTTGGATTTGTTTGCAATTTACTCGAAATTGAAGGCTGGACGGCCCAAACTGACTTGAAATTCGTATTCAGCGGGTCGAAAAACACGCCCGTAGGTGGCGCCCGGTGTACAGAAATTTTTTTTTTTGTGTGCCGGTGTAATCATTGAAAAAAAATTACATTTGATTTTTATTTCCTAGTTCTGCTCACAAGGATTGAGTGCTACAACAACAAAGCTTTGCAAATAGATGTATAAGCTTAAATCGGCTGTTTTTTAGTAAAAAAAACCCTTTTTTTTATAGAAAGCAAAAAAATAATTTATTCAAAGTATTTGCCCTCGCTAGCTATACATTTTTCCCATCTCTCGGGCAATTTGTGTATACCACGCCAAAAGAATTCTTCATCTTTCGAGGCGAACCACTCGTCAAGCCATTTCCGGACGTCTTCGTACGAATCGAAGTGCTGTTCGGCGAGCGCGTGACCCATCGATGAAAACAGATGATAGTCCGAAGAGGCCAGGTCTGGTGAATAAGCGGGATGAGGTAGCACCTCCCAATTGATTGTCTCCAAGTAGTTTTGGACCATTCTTGACTTGTGCGATGGGGCGTTGTCGTGGAGGAAAATCAGCTTCTCATGTCTTTGTTCATAACGAGGCCTTTTTTCACGCAAAGCACGGCGCAATTTGATGAGTTGTTGGTGGTAGCGATGAGAATTAACAGTTTCACCAGGTTTCAACAGCTCATAGTAAACGGCACCCTGCTGATCCCACCAAACGCACAGCATCGTCTTGCGTCCAAAGCGATTAGGTCTTGATGAAGAAGTTGATGGTTGGCCGGTTCGACCCATGATTTTTTTTCGTTTAGGATTCTCAAAGTATATCCACTTTTCATCGCTAGTCACCACAAGATGCAGGAATGACCTTCTTTTATGCCTAGCCAGCAAGATTTCGCATGTGTTTTGGCGTCGCTCCATCTGTCTATCGTTCAATTCATGGGGTACCCATTTTCCGACTTTTTGGACCTTTCCCATGGCACGTAAACGCATGGAAATGGCTGGTTGAGTGACACCTAACTGCTCGGCAAGCATTTTTTGCGATTGGGTATCGTCCTCATCCAAAAGAGCCTGCAATTCATGGTCCTCAACTTTTCTGGGCCGATTTTCACGCTTCTTGTCACTCAAGTCAAAATGGCCGTCTTTGAAGCGACGAAACCAGTCTCTGCAAGTTGTTTCCGATAATGCACTGTCACCATAGGCCTCCACAAGCATTCGATGCGATTCGGCAGCCGATTTCTTCAAATTAAAGCAAAAAAGTAGAGCTTCCCGCATATGCTCTTTTTTTGGCACAAAATTAGACATGATTACGCAAGGAAAAAAGTGTGTTGCTGTATGAAATCACTGATGATGTGCAGTGATTGATGTAAACAGGTGTGGAACCCATGCAAAAAAAAATATGGCATTTCTATGGTAACTTGATATGCTCACTAACGCCATATACGAGCAATCAGCGGATTTAAGCTTATACAGGCGAACCTGTGCGGGGCAATAAAGTACTACTAATTTGCGATATAACTTAAAATTATCTGAAATGAATTCGTAGAAATGCCACAAAATCTCACCAACCTATCTAATATTAATTAGAATTGAAAGGAAGTTGCAAAATAAAAGCTAAGCTTGACTAATACTAAAACGGAGAGCTGAGCAAAATAATATTTCGCTTGAATACTTCTTTGAATATCAAACACTTATTATCAGTACTAAAGGCATAAACTCAGTATCTGGTGGTGCTATTTATATAAACAAATATGGTGTCATTTATTCTTAATTCGAGAGCAAACTTGTAATTAAATGCAATTGCCGCAAGTGGATTAGTTGTAAGCTTAAATATAATATTACGAGTACGTCCAAAGTGCAGCAATTAATATAATTCTTAGCACTGACATATTTGCATGCCTATATTTTAATGTGCAAGCGAGACAACCTCGAAATACCAAGATAAATATGTTCTGCTCAAATATTTGAAAAGATGCAAGTCAATATTTTAAAATTGCATTGTCATAAAAGTTTTGTTTACTCAGAAAATGTGATAATGGATATCAGCTAAAGTGGAGCGCAGTAAATTACTACAAAGGGCCAAAGCTTCCAGAAGGAAGTGTTTTTATTATCAAAACTAGCCATACAGTGCATGCGCTGCGGTAGCTCAATGTTTTTTTTTTTTTTTTTTTTTTTTTTTTTTTATTTATTTAATAGGTCTTTATTGTTGTTTGCTCTTAAAGCAAAGCACGTGTGCAGTGGTTATAATTGTTTTTTTTTTTATTATTATGAGCGACTATTGCACTGTGATCTGAAAGATCTATTTTAAGCTCAACTGCTTCGAGCTCTCCTCTGACCCTGACCATTCCCCGTAAAGATTGAAATTCATAACACCCTTGGCGACACACCCGCTCAATGTTACCTACATAACAATAAAACTGACTGGGATCTAAAATAAATTTAAAACTTCCACTAAAAATGGTTGATATTGCTGAGGCTATTGAACATTTAAACTGTTGCTTCCAACAAGCTGCTTGAAATTCGACCCCGCCTATCTCTTTCCCAAATTTCTCCCTGTATTGAAGAAAAACTACGAGAAAAACGGATTGCAAGAAAAAAGTGGCAGCAAACTAGACACCCGGTGGATAAAACAAAACTTAAATGCACTCACAAGGCAACTTAAAGAAGTTCTTGTTAATGAACGAAGCACACAACTTAATCGCTACCTCAGTAGTCTTAACGCTACAGCAGATTCTGAATATTCGCTCTGGAAAAAGAACTACACTCTGGCTACCTTCCCTTCGAATGGAAAATAATGCTTCGAAAGAGCAGCGACATTTGCCCATAAAATGAAAAGCCTATATTGGATGCTTAATTTAAAATCAGCATTACCTCTAGAGTACAAAGTGCTACTATATAAAGCCATGCTAAAACCAAAATGGACATATGGTATAGAAATGTGGGGAACGGCTACGCCCTCAAATATCGAAAAACTTCAGAGAGTGCAATCTAAAGCCTTGCGGATAATCACGGGAGATCCATGGTATATAAAGAACGCTAACATTCACAGAGATATTTACATACCTCGTGTAGCCGATGAAGTAGTACGGTTGAGCAAAAAATACCTACAAAAGCTAGAAGACCATCCCAATTAACTAGCGCGAAATCTACTTTTAGATGAAGGTCACACACGATTGAAAAAGAGAGACATCTTCAAGTCTGCACTATCTTAATTATCTCATCTCACACGAGAGTCCGTCCATAACTTCCTCCAACCACATCTATCACATTCGAAAAAAACAACAACATTTTCACAATCGACATGAGGGACAACGGAAGCTTTAAGGGAGACTGGAAACTAGACCTTTCCGGCTCCCAGCTACGAAGAATCGGAGACTGGAAACCCGTCCTTTCCAGCTCCCAACTATGAAGAATTGGAGATTCACAACCGATTTAATCATATATGTAAATATATATTCATTTGAGCAAATAATTCGTTTCTTAGCACTGGCAAGGAAACATATTACTCTAGTATATAAGATTTGTAAACTTATTGTTAGTTTCTCATACAAGAAAGATTGAATAAATAAAGAAAAATGGAAAAAAAAAATTTGCCCGGCACTTAAAAAGAGTATTTCCCTCACACTTAATGGTCTCTTCACCGGGTACCCTAGAAGACGTAAGTTCTGTACTAACACAAAGCTATCAAATGGCCCCAGCCATATTCTCTAAATTGGAAGTAAAGTCTGCCATTAAAAATCTGAACGGAAATAAATCCCCCCACTTTGCTCTTATTACAGCCAAAGTACTCAAAGAGCTCCCAGAAATAGGAGTTCCTCTGTTAACTTATATACTAATTGGAAATTTTCCTGCTCAATGAAAAGTGGCTCAAATTAAAAAGGTAGATCGAAGGCAGTTAAGGTAGCTTATAAAGGTAACAAAACCGAAAGCAACAGTGCCGTACTATACCTAATACCATTACACTTCTGTGGGCACTATCAAGAATAGCGAAAAATCTAACTATAGGGTGGGCCATGTAAAATTTGCTTTTCGAATCGGCTATAAAAAAAAACTAGTCAATATTTTTTCTTTTTTGTTTTTTTTTTGAAGATTGAGCATTGTCATTTATGAATAAAAAATAATATTGTTCAAATGACTGCCACGACTGGCCTTACGGTAGGGCATTCGATCAACCCAATTTTTAAGCACATTTTCGATTAGTTGGGCTCCAATTTCATGAATGGCAACTACGATTTCATGTTTTAAAGCATCAATCGTCTCTGGATGGTTCGCATAGCATTTGTCCTTAACGGCTCCCACAAAAAATAGTCCAACGGGCTTAAATCACAGCTCCGAGGCGGCCAATTGATATCGGAATTTCGGCTGATTATTCGGTTTTCAAAAACGGTAGCCAAAAGTTCGAGTGTAACTTTGGCAGTGTGATAAGTTGCACCGTCTTGTTGAAACCAAATGTCGTCCATGTCATCCTCTTCAATTTTTGGAAACAAACACTCGTTGAGCATGTCACGGTAACGCTCGCCATTTACTGTAACCGCGGGAGAAGAAGAATGCTCACCACTTTGGAAATAGGTTTTCAATATTTCCCAATTTAGTTCAAGCGTATAGCGTCCCATTTCATAAATGTCAATCCTTTAAGTAAATTATGAACACATTTGACATTTCATTTGTGTTACCATTCTCATTCTAAAAAAAATAGGTGGTTCAAAAAGCAAACGCTATATGGCCCACCCTGTAGTACTCGCTATATGTAGTTGGTTGACAATCGGCTGTGCAATAGCCGCACACATGGCTCTAGTCAGTCAATGTTTGCTGAAAGAAATACACAGCGGCACAACTAAACATTTGCTGGCGTTGAGCAAACATGACTTTCAGACTACTCTTCGCCTAAACACGCAATTTATTCCAATAAACGAGCATATTAACATAATTTTGGCAAAGGAATGTATGAAATGTGTGAAATGTATCTAGAAGATGACGAAATTGCGTTCGGTTACATATGTGAATGCACAGGCTCCGGTCGATATAGATCCGCTCCACAGGTCGATGGACACCGATCTTATGGACCTCAGTCTATTAGACCTTGTATTACATTATAAATTGTTTTACGGAATCGGTGCTTCTCATCGTTGAGCTTCAGAGACTTTGGAAAGCTTAGGATAAACGGCTGATCAGCGATGCGAATCATGTACCAAACCGGAATGCGTGTTGACAAGAGTACTAATTGCCAATATATAATACTTAGAATGGAATAGAGTGTAAGTGAATGTGGGTGTGAGTTGCGCAGTGGGACTACCCCCAGTATTATATAAATAAATAGTAATATGCCTATAGAAGCATACATTTGAAATTACGAAATGTTGGTCCACATACAATAAATAAATAGTCTTTTAAATGTAAATATTTGTGATCGGACGGCAACAAAATATTACTAAACTTACCCCTTTTTCTATCACAATGGACCTGCCGAAGGTCTAAGTGTGTCTTACGACAACCACCCTACCTACCCCTTTTTCCCCTTATACAGGAAGCTTGGCTCGTACAGGGTAAAGTCGCTGGCTTTGACTTGCCCATCTACTAACACCATTCGGCATGGTGCGGCACCGACATTAGTGGACGAGGTGAATCTCTTTTTGAATACTTAATCTCGACTAATATCTCAATATACTTCTATGTAACCGTGGTAATCATCCCACATCTTATATATAAAAATGGAGGCGTTTTTTTGTGTTCGTTAGTCGCCGATTCACGCCTAAACGCATTCACCGATTTCAATCAAACTTTCGCAGATCATTGGTATTGGTCCATAGATGGTTTATGTGAAGTTTTAAAGAAATCGGTAAACGTATGCGTGCGTTGTGTAAGTGTGAAAAATACAATATTTGCGTGTTTCCCTTATACGGACACTACGTACTGAAACTAACACAGGGAGTGAGATTCGTGATGGTAAGATCTTGTACTATATATAATAGGATTAGAAATGCGGTTATTGATACAATCCTAGTATCAAATTCAGGCCCATTAAGCGTTGACAACAGGTATGTTTCATCGAAGTGCCTCTTTTCGGATAACTATAGAATCGTGTTCACAGTCAACATAGAACAATCTAAACGACTTCCCTCTGGGAATCCAAGACAGACACATTGAACAATGTTCTCTAGGCTAATGGTTAAGTAAGATCCCCCTGAAGAGGAGAAACAACTAACGTCTTTAGCTTGGAAAATAACGTCAATTTGCTGACATCTGGAAAAGGTCAAGCTTAGAAGGAAGGTGCGTTCCGATCGACGCCTCAGGCGGCACTGCAAGTGACCCTACATATTCCACCGATTGATTTATATGTTAAATTATATGTTAAATGCTTCAGTTCTACTATATATGGAACACTTGCAAGACGCAACGAAAACAGACTATCTGGTTACGAAGATAGGTCGGAAAAAAGAATATACAGTAAGAATACCTGACAAAAATTATTGGCAGACCAGAGTCATGTCAGAAGTTTTTTGTTTTTTGTTTTTTGTCGGGACAACTCGCCAGTACAGCACTCAGACAACATTAAATCTATTGTACTGCACTCGAATTCCCTTTTAATTTTCTTTAAATCTACCCGACCATCGAAGAAATTTGAGTAGATCTTGTGATGCCAAGGAGCCAAGTGGGTCGCTTCTTAACACATTAGTGCCAAAGGCCTCAAGCCTGTTTCGAGCGAGGGCGGGGCAAACGCACAGAAAGTGGTCAGCCGTCTCATCCTCCTCTTCACAAGCTGGGCAGAGTACATTGTCTGAGATACCTACCTTTTCCATGTGATACCTTCAGATAATAATGGTCATCATATATCTACTGACGGCGCAAAGATGGACAATGGTACTGGATCGGGAGTGTACTCCGAACAATTATTCTTTCCTCAGGCTCCCAAGCCGTTATAATGTCTTTGTCTTCACTATAGGCAAAACACCAAAGACGATAAGGTTAATGGACTTACCTCCAGCAGGCCTAAGCAGTTAGTTAGGAGATGGAAATCAAATGCAGGTATCAGAATGGGCCGTACGGCCACCGAGTGTCTAGTCTTAGACAAGCAACCTGGCTAATCTAAACTAACCTACCCCTTTAATTTTTACAATTTTTGGCCACACGCGTCATACTGTGACTGGCTTTCAATCTCTAAATAAAACCAATAAAAAAATTATGAATTGCATCATCTACCTAGTAAGTGACGCGCAACCCCGGCGTGTCATATCAAAAATAATAATAATGCAAGTATATCGAAGCAATTTGTGGTTTGCATTTTATTATTGTTATTATTCTATTTATTCTGTAATGGAGGCAAATTTAAGCCGCCCCGGAACCGCAGACACGTTTTTAAGTCATCTCATACTGGAACCGCAAGTGGACGCTTGTCATTACCTGTCAAGAAGTAGCCTCTTTGACAATACCACCAAGCAAATATCTCGCATTTATCTCAATATAAATGCCGTTTAAAATAATTCTGATGTTAAAAATTTTCGATAGGAATCATAAAAGTAAAGAGTGCGCTGAGAAAATAATTGAATTAGGAAAGCTTCCATAATTGAAACGTTGTCTCACCATTTCTATCGAGTTGATATTGACTGACTGACGCCGGTGCATCATTGGCATAGGCATGTATGTGTGTTGTGTTCAACGAATGCCAATGCCAATGCCATTAAGTCATGCGACACTTGTATGTGCAAGTTTGTACATATGAAAAAACCTAGCGCCAGCGTAACCCAGCGAACAATAAAATCAAGTGACGCAATATACAATATTTAAGGGAAGGCAAGTACGGACAATCAAAAAGGGCAAATTAATATTCGAGAAAATTCTTAGCAGTAAAGTGAAAGGGGCTCCAAGGTGCCACTTCGTTGGGAGCTGTACTTTTAATGCTTCACATAATTTAGCATTCTTACCTTTTAGTATTCCTACTACTATCGTAAAACCACCTTTTCTTCGTTGTTACAATTAAGAAGCAAAAGTTCAATACCTTCACAAGGGCAGGCTGTACTATTCATTTATCATATCATTTAAAATCAACGTATCAGTCGTTGCCATAGAAACACAAACTGACACGGACGCATTGACTAAAGAATTGTGAAGCACGCTTCATCTAATGCAAAGATTAATTCCTTTACGCTCGCGTGGTCTTGCAAGTGGGAGATTGGGAGGCAT
>JAYXIM010046275.1:0-56118 GCA_037575425.1 Anastrepha fraterculus
TAGTTTTAGATCTCAGCCTCTGACGAAGGAATGCTTTTTTCAGCCACTATTGCTGTTTTACGCATCTGCAAAGGGCTGCGAATCACTTCAGGCATCTTTTCCTCCTTCAACTGCATGGTCACCTCCGTGTGTGCAAATTAAATTTTGCTAACCATTTTCCTTATGTCATTGTGGATATTGCGATGTGTGTCAGCATATTCCATAAGTCCGTCGATTTCCTTTCCAAGGCGCCCAATAAAATCAGTTAAGGAACAAGCTTTTGGCTCCGATGGCGATGTCAGGTTTTTTTGTCCATTAGCCGCGGGGAGTTCAGCTGCCGCTGTTGCTTGTCTTCGTTGTGGAGTGTTGCAGTACCTGAGATCCACTCAAGGATGGAACTTATGTGCGCTGCCCCTCTGTTGGCTCGCCGTTGGCTCGCTGCCAAGGAAGCTGAATTACTTTCAACTGCTTTGTTTGTCGCCGGTGTGTTACTTGTAACGGCTGCTGGTTGCGGTGGAGTTCTACTGATAACAGAACTCCTCTTAAAGATTGCAGCTCCTCCTTCATCAACAGCATTATTGATGTTTTTTTCATTGCTTTTTTTTCAATTTTGTCCATGCTTTATGGGCCCAAACCCATGGGCCAAACCCACAGCCGCTATCTCAGCACGTGTATGTAGTTTCCGTAAGTCCAATGGTTATCTATGAAACAGGGAGGCCATACTAGGGTTGACACTGTCCCTCATGAATACCAATGTTCAGAGCCAGACTTCAACCTACATGGTCACTTAAGACTACGCGCTTTGAGCGCCTTGTGAGACCTGCCAGGTTTTAATAGGAGGAACAATAAACCCTTCCGTAAGTCATTTTAGTTAGATTTCCCTCCGCCTACTCGCCTTTGTTTTAGAACACTGCAATGCACAAATGGTTTCCGAACTTTTTATATACACTTGTGGTCAAAGAATTAAGTCACTTTAACTGTTTACAATTTGCGCAATATTTTTTATGCTGCATTTTTTTCGTTAATTTTTTATAAAAACTTAGTTCAGCTCAATACAATAAATTCAAACTTTGTATAAATCTCACAAAAATTTAACAAATTCAAACTTTTTTTTCATCTACATTGTCAACGACATAATAAGAATCTTTAGAAAACTTCTGGGTATGCAGCCCAGTCAATATTAATACAACAAATTGTAGGTAGGTAGGTAGAGTGGGTGTCGCAACGGCACACTCAGGCCTTTCGTAGGTCCATTGTGATAACTCTGGAGCTTATCCTTACCCTATGGGTTCTTTTCAAACTATCTGGGGGTGACTTCCGCCTGAAATACACTTCAATGACCAGGTAGGCGAAATGATTGGCTAACTCCGAGCTTATCGGAGTAAACGCCTCCTTCACCTACTCTGTTGTCTAGTTTTGAGTCATCTGTATAGTTGCTTATATAATTTTTCCTAACAATAAGCCGGTTATTCCGTTCCTCTTTGGAAGGAAATACTGTGACAAAGGATTTATTTATCCGTTGTACCAGGAATGCAGGGGAATTTTTCTAAAATTGAAGAGTATCCTGTCTGCTTCGTTCTAGGTAGACCGATTTCTTTTAATCTGAGAGCTGCCTTCGCAGCTGTTTGCTTACCGAACAAAGTGTAAATTTGAAGTTTTGTAAAAATCGTTTTAATTTTTTTTTAATTCCTTTTGTGAACGATGTTGAGAATTTTCTTTCTTATAAAGCACATGTCCGGAAGATCAAACCATTTGAGAATTTGACGGCAAGAAAATTAAAAAAATACTGCGGGCGAATCTGTCCCTTGAATGAAAATTTTCTTGTAAGATGCTCTACAAAAAATCTTTTGATAAACAGTATTTAGTGAATCTTTTGGATCTTTTACCGTATAGAGAAAGACCAAAGATATTGCTTTATTTCCTTTATATTCAACCCAAAGATCAGTGTCTGCAGAAAAACTTAGAGATATTAAATATAATTCAATTACTTTCCTACCTGCCTCCAAACTTTCAGAAATATTTCAACAATTTAAAATCAGTAATCTATCAAATGAAGTACTTTTAAAATTTTTAATTGATTTTGAGCCAGGCGAATCTATTTAAGGTAGCATCGGTAAATCAGTTGATTTGCGTTTTTTTTTCTTTCGCCGTATATATGTGGCTATCAGCCCAGAATGAGACAAGGCGAATGCAATTTTTGTTTTCTGCTTTGCCAATAGTTTTCTTTGACCGTCAAAGTATAAATCATTGTTGTTGGCCTAGTGTTACCACCGTTAAAGAATGCGCCTTGAATTTGAGTACATTCCGCTATTAAATTTGTTTGATGTTTATACTAAACGAGTATTGGTTTGAATCATTTGTCTGTTGGTTATTTGGTCAATTTTGAAAATGGTGTAAGTCATCTAAAGGTGGGCGGCCACTGTAGCCGTATGAGATGGTTCGTGACTTCCATTCGGTAGTGCCGCGATGAATCTCCGGGCGTGAAACACCAAAAAGTTTTTTCTATCGACAAACTTATATAGGTAAATTTAAAGCTATGAAAAAATAAATTTTATGCAAGATTAGTACAAAACTTAACAACCATAATAAATTCTCATTATTCAAGACCATAAAAAGCTGACAATTTTTTTTCACTTACTCAGTTGCAAACCCTTGATTGCACCGTAACAAGAATTAAATGACTTCGACCAATTGTGGGCAATTATATAACAATTAAAAAAAAGTATTTGTACATAGTCTCAAAGTTATTTTTTATTACAGTATAAACCGTGTTTTCGCAAAACGAAATTTTAGTAAAAAAAATAATCACAATGTTGCAAGATATCGCTTTGCTATTACTGTGTATTTGCCTTTACGGAAAAAATATGGATTACTCAATGGTCTGAGATGTCTATGGTATCAGCGATTTCACGCTTAGTCAAACTTGCATATACATATAGTACATACATATTGACTAAATTCTGGTACATCCTCAATGCTTGTGCGACCCTTAAGCTGTGCAACCCGTTGATGCACAGTTGGAAATGGAGAAGTAGATTTATTTAACACTTTTAGCATTATTTTATGAATTTCTGTCGCTGGGAAATCTTTCAAAGCAAACATTTTAAACACCTCAAAGTCACATCACGCCATTTCCAAATTAAGATACCCCTTTAGAGGAAAAACATATTTAAAAATGGATATAGCCGGCTAGATAGAGTAATTTTTGAAGTGAAACTTCTTAGGCGTCGATGGACGAGCGAGAATGCAGAGTAAAATTTCAAGGCCATGCAACGTTTTGGGCAGTCTCGTTCCGCGAGAGAGACAAAAGATATAACGTAGAGGAAAAGGAGAGAGATACCTTATTTATGTATATCTTAGGCTATTTTTCCTGAGTTTTTCCTTGTGGTTGCTAATTTCTACTTTTCGGCGCTTGTTTGTTGGTTCAAACTTGTAGGAAATATATTTTTGTGCCTACTTTTTGGCCTTATATTTCCTTGGTGCCTACTGCTTGGGGCATTTTTTGGTCCCAATTTTTTGGCGTTTTTGGGTGCCTACTTTTTGGCGCTGCTTTCCGTTTCCTGGCTAGTGCTTGTGCGTACTATAAAGTGCTATCCATTCCGGCATCGGATATATTGGTATTGCCTTGCGGTGATTTGTGCCATTGCTGCGGTACTGGAATCGCTCCGTTTGTGCAGGTGATAAACGCTGGGAGTAGTGCGCGTTGTTACCACGGTTTGTGTGCGGCGTTTACCTACACCGGTTGACCCTTCTCCGTTTTTTGTAAATTCCGTCTATTTGTATTCTCTGCAAATGTTGTGAATTTATTTAGATATATATTTTTTTTCTCTCTCTCTCTCTCTCTCTCTCTCATTCTTTCTCGGGACTCTCCCTCTTTCTTTGTCTGCTTGAAAGTTCCACTTCTGTTACGTGTAGCACTTTTTTTAATGTAATATTATTATTATTTTTATTTATTTACTTATTTATGAATAAATAAATAAATAAAGATACTGGCTAATATCAAGGCGCTGTAAATTGGATCATTTTCTTCAAGTCATCGTCTCTTGATTCGAATGTAAATTCGAACCATTACTTTACGGTTACTGGAATATGTCCCAATAGAACTTGCATGTTCTGTAGGGAGGAAGATGAATCCGCTAAAAGTGGCTGAAATCGGGCCCAGCACTGATGCATACGCGGGACAAATACCTGATTAAATATTTTTTACCAGAGGAGGAAATAAACTCAATAACATAGGACAAATACTAAAATTTATTGAGGAAGTTGGGCTCAGAGAAGTGATCTGAATCCATGAACGGGTCACAATAGATGTTTCAGGTCGCAATGCTAAATCTCATTCTGATAATAATCGACACTCGTACACACTTAAGATCTTTTAAACCATTTTTTAACTTCTATATAACAACGGGCCAATATAGTTATTCGAATTATTTTCATATGCACTAAGTTAAAATAACTTCAGCACTAATGCTGCTAGACACATTTTGACAATTTATTTGTTCTTTACTCAATTTTCAAGTTGGGGTGTCGACGAGTACGACTCAGTTGAGAGACCTCTTCTATTAAAAAATGAATTATTTTGCCGCCAAATACTCCGAATTATACTATGATTCAAGTCGAAACAGATTTGGTTCCGCAATATCTACATACACTCCGAGCACATAAGAGTATGCACTTTGTCTTGCGGTGTTTTATTATGCCAAGTCACAGGCGCTCATTGGGTAAAAAAGTGGAAGGACATTTCGCTAATGTTAAATATGAAGCCTCTTAATGCTTTTAATTCAGAGACGTTTTCTGCGTTCATACCTTCATTTTTAGATAATCTTAAGAATAAAAAACTTTCCACTTTTCTGGACTCTGCTGTTAAACCAGAATCACACGATTTGTATGCTAACTAAGCACCTTCAATTATTAAATATTTCATTCATGACTTTTCTGTCTACTATTAGGTTATTAGCTATTTATATATTTAATTTTTCGTGCTAGAGGAAGTCTTCTTAACCTAAATGCGAGACCTTTTAAAAATTTACTTTCTACCGCCTGCACAGTATATAACTTGGATGACCGCGAAAACATTCAACACGTCATAGACATCTGCCCATTTCATAAAAATTTTCGTTTAGAGCATTTTGGTGCAAATACGTTTGATCTATCTAATATTATAAATATGTATATTAAATGGCTGTGCTTAGAGAGCTTTGTATAAGTATTTATTCTTCTGTCTCATATTTAGGGTGATGATTTTGAATGGATTTTCATAACTACACTTTTGAGTTTAAATAATAATATTTTATGCATACTAAAGTTTTAGTTATTCTTTGCATTTTATAATAATACACTTGAACCTGAACCCTTTGAATTAAACAAGCAGAAAATGCACCGTCATATACTTACTTAAATTATTCCGACTGACAACATACAGTCTGTGTCAGAAAAAAGGAACCGCGATTATTCATGAAGTGTAAAATATATATATTTAAATTTTTTTTTACATGAAAGTATGCACAAAACCACGAGTCGCAATTACTCAATAAGCCGTGTATTCTTCATCGTTATCGAGTATAGCCAGGCATCTTCTTCATGCTTTGAACCAGCTTTTCTGCGTAGCTCGTCGACAAACAGGACTAGATTTTCCGAACTTGACGCACGAGTTGCTTTAAATCATGGACCGACCTTCCGGGAAGATGCGTTTTCATAGTTCCCCACACATTTTCAATGGAGTTGGCATCTGGGGACTGGGAAGACCAGTCCAATAGTGTGACGCGATTTTCTTGTTCTGTTGTTTCTCAATGTATTTTTCTGAGAGCAGTGGTTTTGATGATGTGGGACGGTAGGATATGTTCGCCTCCTTCAGTCGACGTTCGACGTGCTTGGCGTAGTCTCAAAGAAGTGTCTCGCTAAAAAAGTTGGACAATCACTTTATCCTGCTTTATCGTCGTCACTCGCTTCAAGCCGCTCGCTTTTTGTACACCTTATACCGCTGATTCCACATCACAACAAACTTTTTTGATTTTTTAATCTCTTTTGCAGCCGCGGTGTAAGATAATTTCGGCCCGTTCGAATGCGTTCATAAAAATACCACCTCAAAACGCTTCGCGTACTTCTCACTCATTTTTTGTTTGGTTACGTTTACGGGAAAGTTTCGAACGACACTAACCTCAGTTAGCACTAGCGTCGCCCTTGAGTGGAACTATTAAGCAGAACGAAATATATCTTGAAGTTACAAGAAAAAAACGGTTATTTTCTTCTGACACAGACAAGTACCGATTGTATTTTGCATTGTTTAAATAAAGAACATAACATACATACATATAATAAAAATTCATATAAAATTCATTGATTAAAACTTTTCAGAAGGTTTTTAAAAACTCGAAAAATTTTCATCATTTTTTTTAATAAGACTTAAAAAAAAGTTCGGCTCGCAGCTTTATAGCCCAATGAATTTTGACGTAATCTTTCGAGAGCCAACTTTCCAGTGCCTCTAAAATCATATTGATTTTTGACAATTTTTTTCGCTAACGGTATTGTGCACTTTCTCCACATAACGAATGCGCATATGGAGAAAATACGTAACACTATCAGAGAAAACAATTTTCAAAAATCAAAGAAAACTTTAAGCGACTTCAAACTTGAACCTTTTATACTAAATAAATGAATATTTACTGGACTATACAACTGCTTACACGGTTTTTTTTTTAATGCTAACTAAAAAGTTTTAATTTTTTGGTTATATGATGTTGTATGATTATATTTTATTTTATTGTTTTATATATTCTATGATGCATATATGTATATACATATTATTATACAATTAGTGGATGTTAAAAAGAAACAAAGAAAAAGTAATTAAAACTGCTCAAAATGTTGTGGGACTATATTTTTATCGCCTGCTGTATCTTGGTCAAACAAGCATAAGCGCAAAATTCAGCGTTCATTCAAAAAGTCGCATGGCTCTATTCAAATCCTCAAGTTATTGCTAACTGGCTAATATACATATATAAGAATATATACGTGCACAAGTAAATAAATTTCAAGTACATGCTTACATACACACATTGTAAATTGTCAAAACATATGTTTGTTTTGTGTTACTTTTTATCTTCCTATTAATTGATATTTCAGGCAGGCGTGTGTATCAACAGTGAATTGCTCATGCCGGTAGTGAGCGCAAGATATGTACACATATGTACACATGTACGTAAGTACATACCTATGTATGTATGGGCGTGTGGGAAGTCAAAAGTCTTAGCACAAACTACGAACGCTAAAAGAGCAATTTATATACGTTCTCCCGCTCACAGAGCATTTACGTACACTCACTCCAAGAATGATGTACTCACGCAGCCTAGTTCAAGTGCGCGCCAAGTGCTGCTATTTAATTTTTGTTTGTTTGTCCAACTTTGTAAAATACAGTATAATATAGAAATTTGTTTATCACTTTTTGTTATTTATCTTTCCTACTTGGTATCATCCACTCAATAGATATGTATGAGTAATCTTTGTTTTTTCTCAGTCTCTTCCTGTGCATTATTTCTTTTCGTTGTTCCTGCATACATACAAACATACGTGCATGGGTAGTGCCCACGCGGCCTGCTAGCGCTCTATTGAAGCTGCGATTGTTTATGCCTTTGATCGCTACGCTCAAAAGTTTTTTTTTCAGTAGAGTTACTTGTGTGTTGCCATTCAGTTGTTGTTTGCGTGTATCGGTTCGTGGTGCCATAGCTAAAATATATTATTTAAAAAGTGCCGGAAAATTAAATAATTATTGCCTACATTGTATTGTGATATTTGTGGATACATATACTTGCGCACGTACATATTTTTGGTGCTGATCAATTGATCGATTTACTGCGCTTCATTGATACATAACTCAAATGTCAGATAGTATGCCTTAAGTGGCCGGAGTGTTAGACTAAGTTTATGAATAATCCTACAAACATAACGCATATCTATAGTATTTCAAAGTGTGGTGGGATATAAAATATCATAAGCCATAACTCTCGACACAATTCTTGTGTTTTATCAGTATGCAGTCAAATATTGGATTTATAGAGAAATTACGATGGCGCTTGAAGTGAGTGTTGTTGGTTGTGATGAAATTCGAAATTACGTGAAGATATAATATAAAAAACGTTTAATCTGTGTATATGTAGTACAAAATTATTTACAGTTAAATGATGTATATGCAGACTCTTGGCAAAACTACCTTTCTGATTTTAATAGTAAATATTTTGGGCTCAATAAACCATTTTTTTTTTTTATAAAAGTACAAGTTCACACGTGTTTACACTTTCATTCAAAATTTGTATGTATCTATACATACATACATATATACATACATACATGTAGCTATGAAAAACTAAAGTCTCAAATGTTGCTATGAAACTCTGTGACTCTTGGCCTACAGACAGAAAATGCTAAGTCGATTATATTGTCTCCTTGCAGTGGTCCGCAGCATCTCATTTAAATCGGCATTTGAAGTTTAGCGCCCATCCCAAGTCATCTGCGTGTTTTGAATTTTGAGTTATTTTTATACTCAAAACCAGTCTAAAAGAAATCACTCTGCGCTGCTACCTGTGTTGTATGCCGGATACACACGAACATACATGCACACACGTGTACATTGCATTCCAAGAAGTTAGTCAGTTAGTTGACCAAATCAGCTGTGATGACTAATACTCGTAGCTAACTGGTTTGGCAAAACAAATTTACTTGCATACATACGAGAGTGACTTGAAAAGTTCGTGTCGAGATGGAGAGATGGCTGTACTGGGGCGATTATTTTTAAACTCTTGTTTTGGAAAGACGTGCAATGTACGTCTGCTGAATTAACTGTAAAAAAGCATGTTGTTTATTTCGAAAAGCAAAACTAAGTCCAAATTCTAAGTAATATTCGTATTCAGAATTTTAGCTGGGAGAAGAAATTCTAGAATATGTTAATATTCCTGAATACTCAACACGCGGAAGGACTTCTGTAGACAAGACACCTTTGCATCTACTGGCAAGACATTTTTCAAGAAAAATTTCGCCTACACAAAGTAAACAAAAGCCTCAACGAAAATGTCAGATATGCGCGAAACAGAACAAACGCTGTGAAACTGATTATTTTGAAATATGTCACAAAAGTTTTAATACATTTTTTTAATTTGTTATGTTTTTTGGCGGTGAGGTTGGGTTAAAAAAGTCTTCGCACCATATAGTAACCGTCGCTACTACGTGTGTAATGCTTGCACTAAAAATACACCCTCTTCTCTTGAATTTTTCCTTCCACCCTGGGACTGCTTCCGCATTGCTTAGAGGTCCAAAACGGCGTCCCAAGAAGGACACTTACTGAATTTATTAAAATAAGTTTTTATTAATTTTTTCTTTGCATTCACTAAAATATTCTGGCTATATGCATTTGTCAAACACACTCTGCCAAAAGTTTGAATGGAAATTATTCCAAGCAAGAGCTCGTTATAGATTGGATTACACGATACAGTCACTTGATAGTGTCCAGCGCAAGAGGTAAATTAGTAGCAGCTCTTAGAAGAGCACACACCAAATTTCAGCCCGACCGGTCTATTCCTTTGTGCTTGGCATTCGTTTGAATCGAGGAAGTCGATTGATTTTCAAAAAATGGAGGAAAAAGAATTTCGTATGTGGAATTTTAGGTCTCAACACTTGTGGTCGCAAAATTTATGGAAATAGGGCCCCAACTCATTTCCCTCTCTCTCTCTATACTTGGTAGTTCAAGCCATTTGTTCTTCAATTTGAAGAAATGGCTGGCGTGAAAAAGATTTAATTCAAACAAGCAGAAGATTGTAGAAACGAATGGCTATTTTTCAAACTTTTGGCCAATCCCTATTATTCGAAATGGATCAGCAAACAAGAAAATAAGCCTAAAAGAAGACTATGTCGAAAAATAAAAAAAAATGTGTTTTTAATTTTGCACGGACTTTTCAAACCTCCCTCGTATTCAAGCAAAAGCGGTGTAAACAATGAATACACTTTGTTTATAGCATTCAGATTTTTGCGCATATTGCAAATTATAATACAAATCAATGTTTTTTTCTGTTTTTTGTTCTTGTTGATCAACATCAACCTTGAAGAAGCTTGGAAAATTTGTATTACGTAGAATAGATTTCCACAGTGCATTGACACATTAACAGTCAACAATGCGCAGAACACAGGGTATCACATTTTAATGCCAATGTGAAAAAGTTGATGAAAATTTCCCTTAACTTGTGGATTTTGTGGACAAACTAAGCATATAGCCACAATTTAATGATACTCAGAACGATGAAGTAAATATTCACCACCTATGACAAATTACAAATGATGTGATTTTTTGTATCAGCTGCCTACTTAAACTTAAATCTTAGTTGATAAATCAAATTTGATGCAAATATCCATCACAAAAAAGAAAAAATCGAACATTTATTTTCGTAATATTCCAAGATTTGTTTTTTTTTACATCCTTGCTCACTCCGCTCGGAAGCATAGGGCGTCGTCAAGACCCTTCCATCTTACACAGTTCTGGGCTGTTGTTTGTTGCTCGCCGTCCCATGTGATTTCGGCTTCTGCTAACTCGCGCGACATCGATCTTTTCAAAGTTCTCCTGAATATGCCACAAATACTTATTTCGTATTTTTACAAATATTCGGTTCTTTTTCGGTTTGATATTCCGGTTTTTGAGTTATTGCAGCGCAGAATGAGATAGCAAGAGGAACCCTGCAGGCTATTTCATCATAGGTCCTAACACAAATTTCGTTCCTCATTCGCCAAATTGAGCGCTTGACAAAATCAGCTGATTTGCTGACGTAATAATAGAATATTCTATACGTTTTATTTCTTGTTTATTCAATTTAACGACATACTCACGGATGTATCACTCTGCTAATATGATATATTATTCTTGCTTGCATTCGCGCATTAATTTTTTCCACCCTGAGTTACCAGCGATAGAGAATTTTTTTTTTAAATAATTTTTTTTTTGGAAATGAACTAGCATAAGGGTGTCATACGCATGCATCAAAATATAGTATTGAGAGCACGAGGGCGCTCCTAGGCCTCACACAACATTTATCAATTTGGTGTTCAACCCTCATGAGAAATGCAGCTCTGACGAATGCATTATTTGTTGCATGCTTTTTTTCTTGCATGTAATTTTTCTGAAAGGAGCTGAATTGGTTTATATCCAAAGCAAAAGTATGCAAAGTATTTGCAAATGTAGAAATAAGAAAATTACAGCATAGGTAGGTAGCTTGGTTTGAAATGGATTGAGAACATTGTACAGTACCAAAATAGCAAAGTTCTGACGACGGTTTATGATTGAGAAGATCAAGAAATAATATCTGTCATGTGATATTTTTGCGATTTTTCCTTTTTTTGAGAGATAAGCTATATCATACTTTACTCCCTCTTATAATACGTTTACATATGCATTAATCACCTATAAATCCACCAAATTAATCTACCCGTTCACATATGGCAGATTACCTACAAAATTGACAATCAGCTGTCAATACTGCTTTGAGTGGTTTTTCTTCATACAAATTATTTTGGTGGAATATTTCGGTGGTTTTGGTTTCTTTAATTATTATTAAAGATATGCAGAAGAAGTAATAGCTAATTTAATTGCGCAATTGGCTGCTAATAATAAATAGTTGGAGGAAATCGGTGTGCGACGTTTACTGAGGTTGCAAAAAATTATGGCAGCATGGGATATTTTATATTACATTCTATAATAAGTAATAAGAGGACAAAACGTTTATGGACACACGCTTTTTTCTGTAAAATTAATTCATAATTAATAATATCTAGCAAAAATTTTATTAGAATTATATTTAAAGATCTGTTTTCTTTGCCGGCATCCATTTAATTGAGTTTTTATTTTGATGTTTCTCTTTACATTCGTAATAATAATTATCGATAACACTGAAAACACAGAGTTGTATGTCAAAAAGTATCGTTATTATCTAGGATTATTTTATAATCTCAGATTTTGGGACAGAAATTTTGTACGGAAAATCGCGATTTTTAATTACGGATTTTGGGTTAAACGCGAAAAAGTTGATCATCTACTTATATGTGAACGTATTATTAGGATATTTAAATATGAGTTACAAGGTTAGGTTAGGTTGAACTTGGCTGATACTGTAGATCACGTATTTATCTGCAATCGATCCATATTGATATCAAGTGTTTGTATGGAGAGTTTAAGAATATTTCGTTTTTACTCACAGTTTAGATAATTTAAGTAGGCTGCTAATTTTTTGATCTGCCACGCTTTCTTAGAATGAAAATAATGCAGAACCTAAGCAGTTTACCAGATATGATCCACAAAAGTGTTTTGTTGTGAAAAACTTAAAGGAGAATCTTCTTTGGATCACATTAACCCTTTACCTATTTCACACATGGCTCATATTTGTACCTTTCTATAAGCAAAAAAAAAAAAAAAATACATAATACAAAATCATATCATCACAGTTCGGGGTGAACCATTGCTTCCGTTACAAATCGCCTCCACGTCACTCGGTCATCAGTTGTACGTTTGATATCAGATATGTCCATAGCTCCAAAATCGGCTTAAATGTCATCTCTCCATCGTTTTCTTGGCCGGCCTCTTCTTCTGTAGCCTTGTGGACTTGTTTCGAAAATCTTTTCTATAGATCTGCTTTTTGACTATTTCAAAGCTATAGCTGCTGGTTTCTAAGTTATGTTTTGCGTTGCGCGCTGCACCTTCCATATATTTGGGTTTTTTTTTCGTTGATGATTTAGCAGATGATCCTAGATGCATAAATGTTTCTTGCACAGCCTCTCTGTTTCTAGCTATAATTACGATGGCACCCGCATAGACACAAATTTGAGCAGATTTGCAAAAAAATGTGTCTCCAGGATCTATATCAGCTAAATCAGCGTGTAGTACCAAGCTGAAAAGTAGGGATGAAAGCCTCCCTGTTTTACACCTGAGATCAGTTCAAAAAGGTCGGTGGCAATATCTTGGATTCTCACTTTTGCTCAAGTGTTTATTAAAGTTATACTAATCAGACGTACTAGTTTACAGGGTATGCCTAACATCTTTAAATGGTGGTCAATATGTTTTCGATTAAGTTTGTGAAACGCTTGTTTGAAGTGTATAAAAAGGCAACGTAGCATAATTTCGTATTTATGACATTTTTCAAATATGTACATATCTGGGACAGCGAAAAACTGTTTAGAATATACAAATATATTCACTTCAAATAGCCGATTTATTTACGTTTATAGATCTTTTATTTCATTTCACACAAAATTGTATATTTTTACTTAACCTTTACTTTCATACGCGGTATGCATACCTATGCAGAGATACATACCGAAATTTCATGACAAAAATTTTGTTTGTCATATCGCACCCTAAATACAAAAGGGGCACAACTCAAAATTTTCCACACTCGAGCTTGACTTGTTTACAGTAGCACAGAAAACAAACTATGTGACATATCACGCTGAAATTTGCCATGTAAGCTTATAACAGTCCTACCAAAAAACAAAAAATTTATTTTTGCCATATGTCATCCGCGGACCGTTTTATTGATAACGTCTCGTTCATATTTGAGCAGAAGTACATTTTGAGTTGTATTTAGGGTGCGATATTTTAAGCTCTTATACTTGTTTTAGGAGTTTTCTGTGAAAGGGTGAAAAAATACCCCTATATGTAGTAGTATAGGGTTAATATATTCCGACAGAATTATCTTTGTAGTTTTGCCCGCAAAATTGTTAAAAATCTTACACGCCTCAACCGTGATTTTGCAGGTCGTTTCTTCCAGGGAAGCAGTAAAATTTAAGCGCTACCGTTAAATCGGAGGTATATGGTATGTAAGTTAAATTTAAAAAAATAAGTAAAAAATGGCATATGACATACCCCTATTATTCATTCCTTTACTCCTTTTTCAAAAACTTATTATTTACAAAAATATTGCACTTTGTTGCACAGTGTATGATTCGTAATAAAATTTTGTATGCATATACAATAAAATGATATCTAAATATGCACGACATTTTACGAACAACGGTTTTGGCTTTGT
This sequence comes from Anastrepha fraterculus, assembly GCA_037575425.1. Classification (NCBI taxonomy): domain Eukaryota; kingdom Metazoa; phylum Arthropoda; class Insecta; order Diptera; family Tephritidae; genus Anastrepha; species Anastrepha fraterculus. The sequence goes on from JAYXIM010046275.1 coordinate 14,031, forward strand.
CATCATAAACCTCAACTATTAACAAAACTTTCATGTTAATTCATGCATATACATACATATGTACCTATACACATATTCACATATGTATGTGCCTCCTAAAATTTTACTTTCATTCTCTCTTAAATGCCTCACACCATTAACAAATGAGCAGTGAGGTAACAAGTCGTTGCCTGTATTTACTCGTATACACATATTTGCACATTTGGACATGTGTTGTTTTTGTTTCTCAATACAGAGCTACCTGACCTTAGGTAATTTCATAATTTTGTACGCCTTTGCTCAACGTTCCAAGAAAGTGAAATTCACGTGTTAAACGACTAGTACACGTGGGGAGCAAACCTCTCAAACTGAAAATGTTCAGAGTCTATATAGGTATGTATTTATGTACATACATAAGGGAGCAATAAGGAGCAGTATAAAAGCCTAGATAGACGGCACCGTTAATCGGGATTAGTTGCGCAGTTAATTCTAATTAAAATTGTAATGTGACAGACGTTTGTTAGGCGGATTAGTGATCAGCTGATATGTTTATTGGATAGTTTTGTCAGTAAAACATGGATCGCAGGCGAGAAATATGGGTTTTAGCTGCGATTTCGCTTCTTTCTGCTTGCCATATGAATTTGGAAAAACGCATTTTAAACTGAAAAATAAAATGAAAGTGCTATAAAATACTTACTCCTGTTGTGCTCATCATATTGTTGGAGAATTTTAATGTTATACTGATTGTTTACAGTCTTTATTGTTCTTCTCTTTAAAAGTTTAATTATTTTTCACTCCGAATAGATATTAACCCGCTTAAATTATGAGAATTAAGTCTAGTTGTCAATCCGCATTAATTGCACTTAATTCCTGAGATAATTCGGAATTAAATCGTGAATTAACACGACTGTCTGTTCAGGCTATTCGGGTCAAAATAAAGATTTCCATAACTCAAAGTAATTTTTTTTTGGTTTTGGTATTTACTGACTTATTTTTGTAAAACGCGGGCAAATAACCAGCTCTGGCGTTAAGAAAAGCATTTACGAAAAAACAGCAAGCAACACAATAAAAAAACAGCAGGTGCAGAAATCAGAAAACATACTTTACATACATCGATTTATGTATACATTTTTCATATAAGCTTTGTCTGCTTATTCCTGCTTAATGCAGTTTGTCACATAGCGAACATACCCTTAAAAGGCAATTTTTTCACAAAATTCTCCTTTTGTTTTAAAAAATTTAGTAGTAAGGGGAAATATATTTTATTAGCACTGAATGATAGTAAATATTTTTTAAATACAGGACTGCTCATATTCGACGGACCCATGTGTTTTTGGGCCCATTCCAATCGACGAGGCTTGTCCGCAGGCCTTCGCGTCAGTTGAATTTTATACGGGAATAAATGCAAATCAATGCGGATAGTTCGTTGTAAAGTGGTCCGAGCAATGCCCAACTGCTGAGAACGGCGATTTTGGGATGTCCTTGGCGACGTCACTCTTTGTGGGTGCATTGGGTTTTCGGTAATGACTCTTAGATTATCATTCGCCCAAATGCGGCAATTCTACTTATTGACGAATCCACTGAGGTGAAAATCTGCCTCATCACTGAAGATGATTTTCTTCGAAAATTGGTCATTCACTGTTGCCATTTCCTGCCACCATTCTGACCATTGACGACGCTTGAAATGGTCAAGAGGCTTTAGTTCTTGAGTCAGTTGCACCGTGTAAGCGTGTAAATGCAAGTCTTTATGCATAATGTTCATCAACGACTAGCGTGAGAGATGCAATTGTTGGGCACGACGACGAGTTGAGGTGGACGGCTCTTCAACCACACTATCGCGAACAGCAGCAATATTTTCTGCAGTACGAGCTGTATGAGCATGCACGGTGTTTTCACATCTCCTACAGACCCGGTTTGCTCAAACTTTTGCCCAATTTTTCCGATTGTACGCACATTTGGACGATTAAATTGACCGAAAAAATCACGAAGTGCGCGATATGCATTTTGATTTGAACGCCCGTTTTCATAATAAGTCTGAATAAGTTGCTGGATTGTATATCTTTCCATCGTTCAAATTGAGTTAGTCTAAGATTGTAAAATGTTAAATGAAATGCAGAAAAAATCTTGACGTTTAGATATGGTTCACACTCAACATCGGCCCTTAAAATTTAACAACTTTTACATTTTTGGTCGTTCTTTTGCTGTTCCTTCTTAACTTTATGGGACTTTATGTTATATTTCCTCCCGCTATTAAAACACTGAGCTCGTGGTTATAGCGTGTGTGGTATGTACCGTCTTCTAATCGCATAGGGTCGAATATTCTTCTAAGAATTTTTCTTTCAAATCGCATCAATAAATTCACGTAATTAACTTTAAGGGCTCATGTTTCATACCCATAGGTGAGTATCGGTCTTACTTGTATTATAGTTTTGTACATCTGGAGTTTTTGTTCCTTTGATAACTATGAAGACTTCATAAGTTTGACATGGACAGAGCGTGCTCTGTTAGCTGCCCGAATACGGTGTTGTAGTGATAAAGACAAATCCTTATTTATGCTGAGTACTACGTCTAAGTATTTACACTTTTGCATGAACTCAAAAACATAACTTCCGATTCTGATGCGACTATCATGAAAGGATCATGTCATGTACTTCAACTTTTCTTCATTTGCGATATATTGAGGCCCGCTGGTCTTGTAGCTTGCACTAAGCGCATGAAAACGTTCTGAAGCGCCTAGAGCTATTTCTCGCAAGAATCACCATGTCATCAGCATATGCGCACAACATAAATGATTTATAAAATATTGTGCCACCTTGAGCTATTTCGTTTATTGCTGAATGCAGTGTTAAAGTAAATAAAAGCGTTGATAGTGAGCCCCCTTACCTTCCCCTTACCGGATTTCATTTGGAATTCGTCAGATATTTCGCCATTCATTATTACTTGAACGTTTGAGTGTATAAAAGTTATGAATTTTTTTGGTATACCCAGTACTTTTAGGTAATGGTCGATATATAATATTTTCTGTTGAGTTTATCAAACGCTTGCTTTACGTCCATAAAGAGACAGTGTAGATTCATGTTAAACTCATAACATTTTTCGAATATCTGCGACAGGATAAATCATTGATCTGTTGTCGAGCGTCCGATTCTAAAACCGCATTGATAAACTTCCACGATCTCTCCTACTATTTAATGGAAAAGTTATTTAAAAACAAAGTTGGATGATTGATTTGCGCCATCTCAAGCCCATTGCTTCTTAATGTTCCCTCAGCCACTTTATTCCTGTTTTTTAAACGATGTAAAACAAATTACAAAATTAATAATCCATTTAAATGCTAATGCGCTGATTTTAACTATCATTCCAGCATCTTTCAGTTTTCACGGTACTATCCTCTCTCAATAAACAATTGCTTAATGACTGATGGTTTGCCTCTAAAGTTACGTGTAAATAGTTTCGAGCGTATTTAATTATATAAATAACTATGCACAATAGAGCTATTGTTGAGTTTCTCTCTACTTTTTAGCTGAATATTTGATTTATCTTTTCACAGAGACATTGCTATTCCTAATGCTTCCGACTAATATAAAAGTTTTGTGAGTCATGCGGTCACACGCATTGAACTTGAGAAAGTACACATTGCACAAGCGCACATACCAATATTTTGAAAAAAAAAACAACCATAAGAGGAGCATTTAATTTATTTAAGTAGATTCCGGGAATGAATATGTCTGCTGAGCATTATTAATTATTTTTATTATTAGCAATTCCGCAGCTTTGTAATAGACTATTAATAATCGTGTAGCGCACACGACTTGATGATACTTTCATCTTTTCCCCCAATTTGTCATTTGCGATTTGATAGTTTTTTAGAAATCTGTGGCTCTAGGAAAATGGATATCGTTTTAGTTAAATTGTTCAAGTGAACCTTAGCGGCCCAAAACATATTTGAAATTTGTCTGCTTTTATTTTGCGAAAAGGGCTGGCAGATCATTTGCAGACAGTTAGTGAGACAAAGACTGGGATGAGAAAAACATTATTTGAAAGGCGAGATCCGAAATATAATTACTTAAAATATTTTATTTAGAACAATTTTATGCATTGCACTGTGAGGTAGTCGACAACTTTCAATGATGAAGAAAAACATAAAGATAGCGTAGAGCTATAAAATTTGCTGGATAATTTTTAATGTCATTATAACCAGCCTTGCAAAATGTTTGATAATTCTGATCATGTGAAATATTCTCTATTTCTTATTTAGTGTAAGCCTTTGTAGAGAAAAACGGAATCGGATACTTCTATAATAGATGGCTTGGAATGCTAAAACTTAAAAAATGCTATACCTTGGTTTAGAAATAAAGCGCAAACAATTAGATGCCAATTTTGTTTTGGGCCAAACCAAGCGAAGAGAAGAGTCTGGCTTTTGTAGCAAACGTTTTCATAGGAGTAAAGCTTTCTAATAAACATAAAAAAACTGTATATCAGTGCCTCATTCTGCTTTACAGTTCCTTCTTTCTATAGGAGATACTCGTACAACTTTCCAGTGATACGCAAAACGATGTGAAGTTGGTTTTGGATATAATTTTATTATTATTTATTTATTTATTATTACTAATACTAAAGCTTAAACATTGTATATGGTAAACAATATAGTGAGATACATTAGTCACAATTCAAAAAGTGTATCTCCAGATTAAGTTTTGACTTGAAAGTCTCTTGTGAGTTGAGAATGTATCTAAATTCTTACTGGATTAATTGGTTAGACTGCCTTATACAATGTGCAAGCGGTTCATTACGACTAAAATTTGTCTTTTGACAAGGTAAATGGGTTACGAGTGGGATAATTAAAAAGTATTAGCTCCAGCAAGAAGTGGCATTTGATATGTGTATGCTTCGTAGCTATGCCCCTTATAAATGTTAGCCATGAAATTTTTCTTCGCATTTCTAAAGTTGGCAATGTTAACAAAAGATATCTACTTTTATATGCGGGCAGACTACAAGACTAACGAAGAGAATGAATCGCAAAACTGGTGAAACGTTTCTGAACCTTCTCAATTCTTAAAGATGAACCCATAAAGAATAAGTCCCAAATAATGCTGCAATATTCTAGGTTTGATCTGACAAGAGGAAAAATACAAATTCTTCAGCGTAGAAATATCCTGGAACTCATTTGAATTCCTTATTACAAAGCCAAGCATAGATCTAGACTTGGCAATCATAAAGTCTATACGTTTAGAGAACGACATTTTCGATGTAAATATGACCCCCAACATATACTTGGTGAACGAATTTGAATTTTCTTTTTCTGTTGTGCTGGAAGTCAAACGTAATAGTGTGATTGCGTTATATTTGGCTGTAAAATCACAATCAGCCATTGTTCGAGAGCTCAGTCACCTCAAAGTGAATAAAATGTTTGTGTATCGCACTATAACACGTTACAATGATACTGGTAGCATTGCAAAACGCTATGGAGGTGGACCAAAAAAACCCGCAACAACACCAGAAATGGTTCGGAAAGTTCGAACCTTCAGACTTGAACGAAATCCACGTCGAAGTGGAAGAAAAATGGTCAACGAACTGAAAATATCCCAAGACAGCATTCGACGCATATTGAAAAATGAGCTCAAGGTCAGGGTTACAAGTTCCAAAAAGCACACGATCTTTCCCCCCAGCAAAAAAAAGTTCGGTGCGAAAGAGCAAACGAGTTGTTGCGCTTGCACGAACGTGGCGAATTTCCTAACATTGTGTTTTCTGATGAAAAAAATGTCCCAATTGAGCAGTTCATAAGCACTCAAAACGATCGTGTTTACTTGACTGAATGCTCGTACGAGCAATTTCCCATCAGATGTAATGGTTTGGGCCGCTCTCCAATCGTTTTTATAGAGCTTGGAGTCAAAGTGAATGCGACTTATTATCGGGAAAATGATTTAGAAGCTGCTTTAGAGCCGTGGACATGCAAAAATTTCGGTCGTAGACCAGGACGTTCCAACAGGACTCGGTACCGTCTCATAAAGCTCGTGTGAACCAAGAATGGTTAAAATGGTTTTTCCTAAAAATTTCACCCGTTTCATCTACAGAGTAGGCTGTTGTGAAGGAGCCAACTGAATCCAACTTCTTTCTTGAAATGGACCCAAGAGTTCGATAACTTCAAGAGGAAGCTTATTATTATTTTTTTTCGGCGATTCTGAATAGTCTAGAGTTGCTTTAAGCTCCAGAGCTCATGATATACAATACAATATACTGTCTTGTCTGAAATACTGACTACGACTCTTTTATAAATCTTGTTACAGCCTTCAGAGACGATTTCTAGTAAACAGCCAACGGGGACTAAAGCTGTTGCCATATTTTGGGATGAATGACACAATAATTTGACATTGAGAAACACCGCTAGAGGGCGCTATTATATGTATTTAGTTAAATATATATGCTGGAAATAATCTTGAAAAAAAATGTATATTCTAAATTCCCTTCCTGACTGTATAACCATGCCCTTCCACGATGTGAGCTATTTTGTATGGCTCTTGAAGTAGATATTAATATCTGACAAGTTTTCCGGAAAATTTGGGCAAAATGTTTCACACTTATTTTTAATTGTTAATGGAATTTTACGTCCGGGAAGTTTCACTAAACTTTCTTTATAGAATTTTTCTTCTCACGGTATTGTAAATCAAAGTACTTGAACACTTCTTCCATACTATAAATCTCAAAACTGCATTTTTGCCGCTAGAAGTGGTCGTTGGCCCCATTAGGAGATTCTCGTAGTCTTGAGAAATGCATGCACGGAGTATTTGGTATTCTAGACATCTATCGAAATGCATTTAGGAGATTTCACGTCACTTTATTTACATAGTAATAAAAAACGAATTCAACATATTTAAGGGGATAATTGTACGGAGCAAAAGAAGTAAAATAGTCCTAATAAACAAACTAAAGGTTTTGGTGATGTTGCAAGTTTATCTGCCACCTGCATGTTTTTATATCTCCACTCACTTGTTCGACGATTGTTTGTAACAGCATAAAGGAATATAGATAATAGAAGAGAATGATGAGGGAGTCGATTTAAACATCTCTGCCCGTCTCTCCGTGCACACTCGAGCCAAAATTATTACATTTCAATAAAAGTTAGTACTCATTCTACTCTTAGTCTAAGGTAGATTGGCATTGACAATGGGCGAAATCGGTCAGTAACCAAGCGCATCTCCCATATAACGTTAATTTTCAAAAAAGAAAAAGAAGACGTGCTATCTCTGCTATAACTGAATAAAAAATACTAAAATTTAATAATATTATAGTTCTCTTGCCTTCTTTCTTCTTTGGTTTGAACACATTTCGTTTAACATTGATATTAATTTATGTATTTCCGTGTTTCAATGAATTTCTCTTTTTATTAAAAGCTAAAAAATATTTCTCCATAAACATTTTCCGAATTAATATTCATATTCCCATATTTTTTTTCTGTTTCTCAACGAACATCTATTTTGTGATTATAAATTAGGTGGCAGCACCATTACAAAATTATTTTTTGTTAAAGTTATCTTAAACACGTTTTTCTTAACCCTCTTTTGTAGTGAACTTCCATTTTTCAATTAAAAAATAGGTGGCAACACCATTAACAAATGATTCTATATAATATACATATTGCCATATTTATTTCTGGTTTTCTATGAACCTTGAAATTTTGTAATTATAAATAAGGTGGCAACACCACTCAAAAATATTTCTGTATTAAAGTGATCTTAAACACCTTTTGTTTAATATTATTTAATATCGTAAATTAGGTGGCAACATCACTTAAAAATATTTACATATTTACTAAAGTTTTCTAAACACCTTTTGTTCAATATCCATATTCTAATATTAAATTCAATTTTGTATTGAACTTCCATTTAATAATTAAAAATTAGGTGGCAACACCATTAAAATATTATTCTGTATCCGTATTCTAGTATTTAATTCGTTTTTGTTTGCACTTCCATTTTGTAATGAACCTAAATAAGAATTAGGTGGCAACACCGCTTAAAAATATTTATTTGCTTAAGTTTTCTAAACACCTTTTGTTTGATATCCATATTCTATATATTTCATTCAGTTTTGTATTGAACTTCTATTTAATAATTAAAAGTTAGATGGCAACACCATTCAAAAATTATTCTATATAATATCCGTATTCTAGCATTTAATTCGGTTTTGTATTGAACTTCTATTTAATAATTAAAAAATAGGTGGCAACATCGTTAAAAATAATTATTTATAAAATTTTTCTTAAGCACCTCTTGTGTACTAGTCATATTCTAATATTTAATTCAGTTTTGTGGAGAACTTCTATTTTGCAACTAAGAATTATGTGGCAACGCTACTCCAAAATATTTGTTTATTCCAGTTACTTTAAACAATTTTTGGCGGCCCCCTTTATCTTAGTATTTACTTCGGTTGTGTCATAAAGTTATACTTTCGACAAAAGAAAAAAATTAAGTAGCAACGCTTTCGAAAAACTTCTTTTGGATTGAAGTTTTCTCAGCAGTTTCGTCGTTTTTTTTGCTGCATTTGTTTCTGCTTTTTAATAAATTATTCTTTTGGAAATAGATATGTATGTACGACATATTATGTAGTTGTAGATGACAGCATTCTGTTAAAAAGAACTCAATAAATGAACCATCCGAAACTAATAACCTTCCTAATACTAAATACTATTTCGGCCTTTTAGTTTTTGAGTGATGTTCTTTCAAAGAAATTTATTTAATTATTATGTATGTATATATGTATGTACTCGCATTTAATATTCGTAGATTAATGCAGCTTTTCTCAATGCTCTTTTTCTTTTCACCCAAACTCTAGAGTCTACGAACACAAGTACCAACAGAATCGACACACTACCGACGAAACATCAGTTGTGGAGACTGAGTATGGCAAAGTGGAGGGCGTTAAACGGTTGACTCTTTACGACATTCCCTACTACAGTTTCGAGGGCATACCCTATGCGCAACCACCTGTAGGCGAGCTACGCTTCAGAGCGCCTCAACGACCCATACCATGGGAGGGAGTAAGAGATTGTAAAAATACCAAAGAAATGGCGGTACAAAACCATATCATAACCGGAGTATTGGAAGGATCTGAAGACTGTCTCTACCTCAATGTGTATACGAATAATGTTAGTATGCAAGAGTCATGACAAAATATTCAACCCAACATAATTTGCAATAAATTTCATTCGCACAGACACAACCTGATAAGCCACGGCCTGTTATGATATGGATACATGGCGGTGGATTTTACACCGGTGAGGCTACACGTGATTGGTGTGGACCTGATTATTTCATGGAAAAAGATGTTGTGCTGGTAACGATACAGTACCGCCTGGGGGTGTTGGGTAAGTGTGTGTGTTTAATATTTTCATAAGAATATTTTTAATTTTCTTCATTCACCCACACAGGCTTTCTTTCGCTCAAAACACCCGAACTAAATGTACCTGGCAACGCTGGCCTCAAAGATCAAGTGCTAGCTATCAAATGGGTGAAAAACAATTGCTCAAGCTTCGGCGGAAATCCGAATTGTATTACTATCTTTGGCGAAAGTTCTGGTGCTACATCTGCGCATTGTATGATGCTTACCGAACAGACGCAAGGCATCTTCCACCGCGTCATTTTAATGTCGGGTAATGCCTTGCCTTTGTGGGACACAGAGGATCAAGTTTATCGTGGCTTTGATCTCGCCAAGCTGGCTGGCTACAAAGGTGTGGATAACGATAAGGATGTGCTAAATTTTTTGAAAAAATGTAAAGCGAAAGATCTAATTGCACTGGAGAGTCGAACATTAACAGCGGAGGATCGCGCACGGAATATATCGACGCCTTTCGTGTACTGCGTGGAGCCATACGTGACGCCTGAATGTGTGATACCAAAACCGATTAGAGAAATGATGAAAACGGCGTGGGGCAATGCGATACCACTATTGGTTGGCCATACGTCCGATGAGGGTCTGATCTTTTTACAGGGTGCGTACTTAGTATTATATGAGATTTGTGAAAATTTAAACAAAGCGGAAAGATACATATGTATTTACGAGTAGACATAGAAATCAGAGGGAATACATTTTCCATCTGTCCTTTGTCTGCTTATTTCCACTTAACGAAAATACACACAAACTTTTTTTTTCATAAAATCTTCCTTCTGTTTTTTTTGAATTTTATGAGTAATAAGAAATAATGGATAAATTTAATTAATACAGAGCAACAGTAAACATTTCAAACGTTTATAACAAAAACAAAGTACTCCAATCGGTTGTGTCATTTTTGATTTTCTTATAAGTTTACTCAATTTATGCAAAAAAAAAATTAAAAATTTGGAGCAGACATTTGCCTTAACTCTCCATTGGACACCTTTTTTAAAACCTTCGGTTGAGCACCCGGTTCTGGCCTTTTTTCGTCCTCTTCGAGGATCCTTTTTAAAAGGTTATATCCATAAATCGATAAAAAATTAAATTTTAGGAAGCTGCCTAGAAGCCGAAGTCATTAGCTATAATAGAAATATGTTAAATTCACGTTCAATGGCGAAAAAGCCCGTCTGGCCAGACCCCAGTGCCTAACGGAGGGTTAAAATACCGCACCTAAAAAAAAAAAAATAAATAATTGGCGCGTACACTTCTGTTAGGTGTTTGGCCGAGCTCCTCCTCCTATTTGTGGTGTGCGTGTTGATGTTGTTCCACAAATGGAGGGACCTACAGTTTCAAGCCGACTCCGAACGGCAGATATTTTTATGAGGAGCTTTTTCAAGGCAGAAATACACTCGGAGGTTTGCCATTGCCTGCCGAGGGGCGACCGCTATTAGAAAAATGTTTTTATTAATTTTGCTTTCACCGAGATTCGAACCAACGACCTCTCTGTGAATTCCGAATGGTTATCACGCACCTACCCATTCGGCTACGGCGGCCGCCACCTGCTTCTATTTAAAATTGATAAACGTAACTCGTAACCCTCATACAATATTTATAACAACAACATATCATTGCAGGCGCTAAACTGTTAGCGGGCTTGGCTCAAAAACATAAAACCTATTCATTGGAACAGTTTGTGCCCTTTGAAGTTGCCGACAGTGATGAGAACGAAAAATTTGTGGAGAAGCTAAAGACGGCGCATGTCAATGGCAAAATACCAACGGTTGAAGAATATAAAAAAGTGAGTACTTATAAGTTAAAAATGTGCTAATTTTTCAAGTTTTTTTTCTGACTTGCCATTACTTTCCTAGATAATAGAACATTCTTACTTTCACCTCCCTCTTTACCGCCTGATACGGTCTCGTTGGGCATACGCTGCCGGAGCGCCACTTTATCTCTATCGCTTCGATTTCGACTCTGAAGAATTGCCACATCCGTATCGTATTTTTCGTTTTGGACGCGGCGTAAGGGGTGCAGCGCATGGTGATGAGCTTTCTTTTATATTTTCAAATCTATTTTCACATCGTTTGCCAAAGGAAAGTCGCGAATATCGCACAATAGAACGCATGATCGGCTTTTGGACACAATTCGCGCGCAGGGGAAATCCCAACGACGAGCAAATATCCGGTATGGCGACATTGACGTGGGAACCGCTCAAGAAAAGTGAACCAAACATAAAATGTTTGAATATAAGTGACGATCTGAAATTGATAGAATGGCCAGAATTAGCGAAGACTAAGGTGTGGGCGAGTGCTTATGACCATCACAAAGAATTGCTATACTGAGCAAAAACGAAAGGGAGTGCGATTGGAAAGAAAGAGAGAGAGAGAGAGGGAGATTGTACAGAGCGCTCAATGGGTTACGGACAATTTAGCCGAGTTATTAATGTGAATATTTGAGACAAATAAATTAGTAAATTATTTTTGTAAAGTAATATTAAATATTATATATATTTTGTTATTTATAAATATTGATTGTTATTTATTTGCATATTTTATTTTCTATAAAAATTTAGATGTACGACTGTAAATAATATTTAAAACATAGTATTAAATTAACGATATTTCTTGTAACTAAAATTGAAAAAAAGGCTTTAAAGATTTGTAAACGAGTACAATTTAAAATATTTCTAAAAATATGACGAAAATGAAAGTAAATAAACGATGCAACTTTCCTTAAAATTTACGAGATAAAAAACTAATCAATCGTTGCGTATTCTTTGTTGAGGACAACATTAGCTTGACCCAATGTTAACAGAATATTTAATCAAATTTGTATAGCCATTATATACAGACATATCGCACCCTAAATACAAAAGGGTCACAACTCAAAATTTTCCACACTCGAGCTTGACTTATTTACAGTAGCACAGAAAACAAACTATGTGACATATCACGCCATGCCATGTAAGCTTATAACAGTCCTACCAAAAAACAAAAAATTTACTTTTGCCATATGTCATCCGCGGACCGTTTTATTGATAACGTCTCGTTCATATTTGAGCAGAACGTACATTTTGAGTTGTGACCCTTTTGTATTTAGGGTGCGATATCTTAAAATAATAATATTATTATTATTTATTGGAGCATTGTGAAATATTTCACTAATTAATGGAGCCCGCTAGCTACTTAGCTCTACGGTGCTTAAAAAAATAAGTTTAAGAATTTTATGGAAAGGTTTGGCGAGTGCTACAAATCGTGTTTATGGTCCGATTTGGCTCATATGCCAAACATACTTTACTAAAGGAAAGAAAAATACTTCTGGAAAATATTTACGCACCAAATGGCACTGAAATCTAATTGTAAAAATTTAATTCATAAACCATATTCTTATATTTAGCAAAAAACAAATCCAAAAATCAATGCGATTTTTAGCCACTTCAAGTTTACCAAAAATTCAATAGGCTATAAAACTGCATACCCGAAATTTTTCTAAACATTTGGATTAAAAAGTGTGATTTACTGGATTTACATGGTTTTTGTAGGAAAATGAACTACGTTTTCATAAACAAAAATTGCTAAAACTAGAAACGAAATATGTAAATACAGTTTACTCTTTTTGAAGCGCGCACATAAGGGACTGAAAAAAGTGGCCGCCAGTGGGAGGTGTCCGTTTCAGACAAGTACAGGAGTGCACTGAAAATATTACAGCTTGTCAATAAGTCCATGTTCTTTGGTTATTTGAAGCGCTGAATTTGTTAAGATGGGAAATAACTTCGGAGAATTTTTATCGAAGATTTTTCTTTCAATAAAAACCAATAATTACATCAATAAGTTCAATTATATATTCGCCGTTGCTGTTTACAACCTCATTCCACCTCGCGAGCAATTTCTTGATGCGGTTCCGCCAAATATCGCCTGTTCTGGTGTCTAATAAGTTGTTGAGCCAGTTCTTAAGAACCTCTTTGTTATCGACGGTAACGCCCTTCATATGGTTTACTGGAAGCGGATAAGATGGTAATCGTTCTGTGCAAGGTCGGAAGAATACGGCGGATGCTGAAGGACTTCCCATTCGAGCTCTTGGAGTGCGGCTTTGGCTATTTGTGCAACATGGGACCCGGCATTGGCGTGAAGGAGTATGGTTTGACCACGCCGAGCAGGTATTTTCAGTCATTCACTTGGTATAGCTGGGCAATGTAGAGCTCCTTGCTGGCCATGCCTTTTTCTCGAGCACGTCCCAGTGCTCCATACCCTCCCAGTCCCACCAAACTCATACATGATCTTCTTTGGATGAAGACCCTGCTTGACTCGCGACGTTGGCGTATCTCCTGGAGCCACACAGCAAATAGAGGAGCTTCTTATTGATGTATAGGCACAATTTCTCATTTACCGTGACGATTAGGTACAAAAAGCGTTGATTATAACCGTGTGTTGCTCGATGGCGGCCGAGATGCTGAAAAGCAATTTGAAGTTGACTTTCTTTGTCTTTTTCGTTGAGCTCGTGAGGCACCCAGGCTCCCAATTTTTCGGTAAATCCAATTGAATGAAGGTGATTTGGAATAGTTTTATGATCGCAGTAAATTTTTTCTCCATTCTCCTTCAAAAGTTTTTTGAGATGCTCTCCATCGAATTCAGAAGGCTTTCCGCTGCGGGACGTGTCATCGACGTCAAAGTCGCCACTTTTGACCTTTGCGAAGCATTTCCGTACTATAATCGACGTCAAAGTCGCCACTTTTGACCTTTGCGAAGCATTTCCGTACTGTAAACTCACCTATGATGCCTTCTCCGTACACGTCGCTAAAGTCCCGGACTGCTTTTTGACCTCGATGAGCAGAGCAAAGATGAGCAGGTGTCGAAAATGTTGATTTTTACTTCCTGAGTATTCCATTTCTAAGCCACAAGAGTAATAAAAATTAAATAACTCGAAAACACAATTAACATAGTTTGTGGAGCAGAAAGAGTTCTATCGAATGAATACTTACCCCTTGCCAAACAACAAACAAATCGTTGTAAAAGAAAAGAAAATATATAAATGCTTTGAACTTATTCCTTAACCCAATACTTCAGAATAATATATCTAAGAATCAGTGGTTTGAAGTTGTTTTTTTTTATCAACTTTATTTGTTCATTTTTTCATAAGAGTACACCTCAGAGATGTAAACAAAGCATAGTTTCCGTATTGCCGGCCTATATTGATGATATAAGTTTAAAATGCTAGAAAATTTAAGTGTATCCCCGTCAAATAGTTTAAAGTATTGAGTCCCCAAGTGGAGCAATGATTTGCGATTTTCAAGAAAATTTTTCGAATACGCAGTGAAGTATTTAGAATGAAAAACATATTTACTTTGATACGTTTTGATTATTTAATTTGGGCATTTCTGTCACTACTCGCTGCACTGTGCCACGGGAGCGAGCAGTAGTTACGATACATTTAATCAGATAACCTAATTGCCTCTCACCATTGCTTGCTTTTTAATGACAAAGTTGTATAGTAATCAACATGATTAGTTGATTTAATAATAACATGCAAATGTTTTCAATTTCATTCCGACTATTGAAAATTGAGGATTTTTTCATGCAGTATTCAAGGGCAAATATAACACATGGGCTGAAAAGTCCCGGGCCGAACACATGGATGGCATTAGTTTTATTGCATTCACCTCTTTTTCAGTTAGTACTAACCTTTGAAAGGTAGATGCTAAAAGTTCACGATATTCTATTTATTAGTTCGTGACTTATTGTGCTGAGAGTGCCGCTACTTTTGTTATTTTCAAAGCAATGGATCAAAAAGAATTTCGTGTTTTAATTTTACACTGCTTCTTGATGGGAGGAATTACCGTTCAACCGAAGCAATGGCTTGAAAAGTTTTATAAGGACTCCGTTCCATCAGAAATAACAATAAAACGATGGTTTGCTGACTTCAAACGTGGTCGTAGAGACACCAATGATGCACAGCGCAGCAGACGTCCAAATGAGGCGCTAACACCAGAAAACATCAAAAAAATCCACAAACTCGTTTTGAACGATCGAAAAGTGAAGTTGAGTTAGTTGGCTGACATCGCAAAGATATCAAAAGAATGTGTCGGCTTTATATTGCAAGAGCATTTGTCTATGCGAAGGCTCTGTTCAAAGTGGGTGCCGCGTTCGCTCACTGTTGACCAAAAACAAGAACGTGTTGATGATTCTAAGCATTGTTTGACCATCTTTAAATGTAATAAAGCAGAATTTTTGCGTCAATATGTGACAAGGGAATCCATCACTTTACTCCGGAATCAAAACGATTGTCATATGCGTGTACATCAACTGGTGAACCTCGACCAAAGCCCCCGAAAGCACAACAATCTGCTGAAAAGGTTAGGGTCTCAGTATTTCGGAATGTGCTAGGTGCAATAATCATCGACTATCTTGAGAAGAAAACACCATCAACGGTGAATATTTTATGGCGCTATTGGAGCGTTTGAAGACCGAAATTGTGAAGAAACTTCAGAATATGGCAAAGAAATAAATTTTGTTTCATCAAGACAATGCACCTTGTCACAAGTCAATCAAAAAACAATGGCAAAACTACATGAATTGAACATCGAATCGCTCCCACAGCCACCTAATTCGACAGATTTGGCTCCCACTGACTGCTGGATGTTCGCAAACCTAAAAAATTGCGCGCCGGTAAGAAATTTTGCTTGAATGAAGCGATTATCGCTGACTCTGAGGCAAATTTTGAAGTCTCTGAAGGTTAAATCGTTCAACAAAAGTAGTATTGAAATGTTAGAGCGTCGCAAGAATAATTGCGTTGTTCTTGATGGAAATTTCGTTGATGAATAAAGCTAATTTTGAACAAAAAAACAAAAAACGTGTTTTCCTGTTATGCTCGAGGCGTTGCAGTCCATGTGCTAAAGGCAGACATGCTCAGAGGCTAGGCGTGCAGGCATATGATTTATGCAAAATATGCCTGAACGAAGAAGAGAAAAAACGATCTCGCACCTTCTGTGCCAATGTCCTGCTCTATCCAGTCATGCTCTAAACAAATCAGTATTATTGCGAAATATTAGATATCTAGTTAAGAACTTCATATGTTTAATTATGCCGCACTTTGTAGGAATTTAATATTTATTAAACTTAAATATCAGATCAGTCCATAAGTTCGTGCGTATTTTACCCATAGTTTCACTTTTGTACGATTTTTGCATACAAAAAATTATTCGCGGAATATAACGGAACTATTTATATTTTCTTTGATATATTGTGCATTCAACAAGTGATTTTAATCGCGGATAGAAGCACGTGTTGTTAAAAAATAAAATGGAATCTTCGAACGCGTATAAGAGGCATATTTTGTATTTTTTTATAAAAGTGGTAAAAATGCAACAACTGCTGCTGCAGAAATAAACACTGTTCACGAAGAGAATACCGTGAGTGTAAGGACTGCGCCAAAGTGGTTTTCAAAATCCCGAAGTGGTAACTGCGACGTGGAGGATGCCCCGCGCGCTGGTCGTCCTAAAGTCTTTAACTCCGACGCCTTGCTCGAACTCATTGAAGCTGAGCCAAATTTGACAGTCGATATGATAGTTCAGAGGTTAAATTCATCGCATGGAACAGTTCACAGATACCTGGTTCAGTTGGGAAAGGTTTCAAAAGCCGGGAAAATGGGTTTCGCATAGACTTTCCGTCGCCAACCTTCAGCAGAGAGTGAATGTGTGTTCTCAGCTGCTGCAACGGCTTGGAGATGAAAGTTTTTTTAACCGTATCGTTACTGGTGATGAAAAATGGCTCCTTTACAATAATCCTGGTCGCAAACGCCAATGGTTAGGTAAGATGAAACACCAGAACCGACCACTAGAGATGGCCTTCACCCCAAAAAGATTCTCCTGTCTATTTGGTGGGATATAGCCGGTATTGTTTATTATGAACTTCTGGAACCAAACCAGACGATAACTGCTGATTATTATTCCCATCAGCTAGCAAACCTGAATGAGGTACTTAACAAAAATCGACCGTCTTTAGTGAATAGACGCAAAGTTTTGTTTCACCACGACAACGCAAGACCTCATACCGCAAGGCAAACATTAAGCAAGCTGAATGAGCTCGGATGGGTGCTAATGCGGCATCCACCATACTCTCCGTATATTGTACCTTGTGGTTATCACCTTTTCCGTGAACTTCAATCCCATATGAGTAACAAAAACGACTCCTCAAAAGAAGCTATGAAAAGGGATATCGAAGCATATTTTGGCCCCAAGGACAAAAATTGTTTGAGCAGGGAATTAAAAATTTGCCTAAACGTTAGGAGGACATTGTAAATAATGAAGGAAAATGTATTATTGATTAATAAATACTTTAAACATCTTTTTTATTAATTTTAAAACCACCTTTAAAAAATGCATGCGCTTATGGACTTTATTATTTCATTTGATTGAAATGCTTGAAACTATGGTATGTTAAAGCTTTCAAATTTTACGGTACCCATTCCTTTTACTATTAAATTTGTGGGCATTTTGCCACTTAGTTCTAGTGCAGGGCATTTCATTAAAATGTTAGCCATATCTGTGTGTAATTTACTAAATTATTGTATAATTTTCGCCAGAAATCAATCCAGTATAATTAATGTCAGATCTCAACTAATTACTGCTAACACGCAAACAGTTCGCCATGAATAAGTCATTTTTGTGAAAGTAAGCTTTGCAATTATTTATGGCCAACTAGCGGCGAGCCCATCCCAGTTCCGTTATTTTTCTGTAAGTTGAGTTAACTGATCATTTGGCATTTCACATCTACTGCCAATACTGTTTATGTATATATACAAATAAATATTCCAACAAATGTTAATTATATGCATGCGGCACTTACTAGTAGTTGGTGCATGAAATGATGAATGCAACCTGATTAATAGATGTGCTTGAATACTATACAGTAAGTACAATAAGTATATTTATTTGAGCAAACTAGTTTTTCAACTGATTATTGAATATCAATACAGCAAATGAAGGCTAACAGAAATATTATACGAGTATTCTATTGGGAAATTGTTTCGGTGCGAAATTCTAATAATTTTCCATTGCATTAGCAAATATTTTTAGAAGGTTTGAAATGCAGCTCAAATTGTTGGAAAATGCGAATGACCACCAAGGAAAAAGAGATTGCGCCGTCCGAATTCACTGTGACGTCAGGCTCCGAGAATATGCAAGTAAAAGGAAGGGAAATCACTTATTTGCACAAATCAGAATATTACCAAGCCATTCACTGAATTTTTACAAAAATGTAATTTCTCCTCCTTGCGTTTGTTTTGTATTATTAAGGTGCCTATCGTCAGTCTTGCCAAAATCATGAAAAATATAGTAACGGTTTTGGGTAGACACCACCTTTTGTATTAAATTCGCCTTGCTGGCGCATCATAGTTAACCTGATCCTAATACTTTTGTGGACGATGAAAAATGCAGACATTTTTGAGTTAACTCTGTAACGTAATTTTAATTTTTTTTTACACTAACGCCATTGTCGGCCGACGTAGTCGAATGAGTTGATACGTGACTACCAATCGGAAGTGCATGGGTTCGAAACCTCAAGTTGGGTTAGGTCCTCGGCAGACAATGGCGGACCTCTAGTGTATTTCTGCCATGGAAAAGCTTCTCATAAAAAACCATATGCCATTCGGCCTAAAAGCGATGATCTCTCCACACTTCATATCGTTCACCCTGTACATGTATCATATAAGCGATTGAACACAGAGAAATCGACATTTATATGCACTTCGCAAAGAAACCGAGTGATCAGGCACACATTGAAATCGATGGTGAATGCCTACAGAGAGTCGGCAAACTTAAATACTTAGGACTCTTCATCAGCAGTAAGTCTGATACTTTTGTGGCAATAAATGACCGGGTAAGCGCGGCAAATAAATCATTATTTGCACACATAAAATGATTCAAGTCTCAATTGCTATGAAGAGCTAAAGAGATGATAATGTATAAAACGCTCGAAAGACCTATACTAACATACAGCAGCGAGGTATGGGCACTTAAAGCAACAGACATCGACCAAATACTGAGGTTTGAAAGGAAGATACTGCGAGATGACGAAACAAATCGAATGAGATACAATCACGAGCTCTACGCATTGATTCTTAATGCGACATCTAATCAGCGACATCGCTCAGCGGGTCGCAGTAGGTATATGCACGTAGAATCGTTTACCTTGCCCATGCGATATAGGTATCTCCGGAAGTATCCGTGGCCCTAGAGGAACTGAGTTTAGAAGTAGTTCACTTCCCCGAAGTTCCTTTGGACCCATTTGTTTAATAGAATAAGTTTCGCCGTCCATCTGTCACTAGGTTCAGTGTCCCATCGGTTTTGCCACCGCAGCATGGTTTGGCATCTCCGTTCTGACAAGCTCGTAGTGATGTCGTGTTTCTTCTTGGGGTCCCACGCATCCATTCGTTCCCGGACCATGAGGTCAACGAAGCCTGCTGATCATAAAAATTTCTGCGCCTGAGAGAGTGCAGTAGGCTCAGGCAACTCTGTCTCCAGTAAGCCTGCAGTCAAGTTGAATACCCAAGTAGTTCACTACTTTTCGGATCACTAAGGAGGTGTCGCCTATTTGCATGCTGATCTCGAGTGGTATGTGACCTCGTGTCATAAGGATGACTTCGGTTTTTTGTTTGGCGAGTTCCAGGCCGTGGTTCTCAAGCCAAATTTGCCTCCTTATCAAAACTTATTTCCTTCTAGCGTTCTCAGTGTCCCGCCGCTTTATCGTCCGCATATTCCTCTAAATATGTATCTTCTGGCATTTCTATGCTCAATATCTCGCCGTAGCTCAGATTCCAAAGAATAGACCTTGAGCTGCGCCAGATGTTATCGCTTTCGTTTTCTGGTCATCTGATCGTACAGCAGTTCACGCTCACTCAAATAGTTCTGGGGAAGACAACCATGCAGGTATTCGAAACCTTTCTCGTAGTGCCCTTATAATGTCTATCCATCATAGGCTGTTAAAGGCATTTCGTACATCAAGCGTTGCCAGGACGCTGATGCGATTCGGGTAGTGGCGTCTGTGTTGAGCGCTGCTTGCCACTTCCTCTATTGCGCCAAGGGTTGATTTTCCGCGTCGAAATCCGTTTTGCCTTTCTGGCAATCCTTCTGCACTCTCAACAGACTCTGCAAGCCTGCGCTGTCCAGCATGCAAAACGAATGCAAGGCTAACGGTTGCGCTGGGTCACCCTTACCTTTGCTGATCAGCGTATTTTTCTCTATTTTCCATAGCTTGGGGAAGATGTTTTGAGCAATGCACGCATTGTAAGCGTCAAGCATCACACCTGTCGGCTTTCAGCCAGAAGCTTGAGAGCTTCAGCTGTGATGTCACCTGGGCCTGGAGCTTTGTTTCTTTGAAGGGTGGGAGCCTCTCGTCACCTTGGTGTCTCCGTCCACGCACAGCATAGGATGCGTAAATATATGCGAGTAGTTTTCAAAGCTCTTTCCCACTATCTCAGTACCATATCTTATCTTAGTACCATAGTCAAATCAAAGTCAATGTCTTATGAATTTGTCTTAAGTGAAGTTGTAATGTACACAAAAGTTTATTTGTAGACAAGTTCAAAGTTCTTTTTAAAAAATACTACTGAGTTTTATCTACTCTGTGAAATAGGTCAAAACCCCAACTTGAGCGGCGTAACTTTGTATTGCTCTTGCTAATGTTAAAAAATACTCCATTTTGTTGATACTTTTATTTGGTTTTTGGCCAGAAAAGTTCGTCACGTAGCGTCTGCAATATCTTTTGCTACGCTGCTTCTATTTAAAACATGTTTTTAAAGCTTAACTTTAGAGTCAACCTTACAACTAGATGATTATATTGTGTTGATATTGGTGTTTGTTCTCCTTTGAACGTCCACTTCTCTCGATTTGCTAACCTTCCACCTTGACGGAAAGCCGTTGGTACTGGCTTTGCTAAAGTATTTTTATAAATCTTTTCGAGGAAATTTACCGTTTCAGTTGAAGTACCCAAGTTATGCAATTTGTAAATTAAAAGATGTCTTTGAGCTATGCCTATAGTATTGTTGATTTCAATTTTTTTCTATTAAAATTATAAATTCTTAAGCTCTGCACATTTTGTGGCGAGAAATATTCGCCAACTGCAATATTTCTGAATTTGATTTAATTTTTTATTTGAATTTCTTCTGCAGTGTAATTTTTTGACTATAATTTTTTACGACAACTTTTAAATTATATGTACTTCAACTGAAGCAACTAATCTTCCTAAAACGCATAAACAATTTAAATTTTCCAACAACTTCTACACGACTGTTTTCCAAGTGCATGAAATCCGAATTGCCCTAAATTTTAGCTGCCGTCAAGTGATGACAAGAGCAATCGATTGATGGAACAGCACGTCTATGTACAGTATCTGTCCAACTTATCACGAACAATGAGAAAGTATAAGTTTACAAATAACAGGTGTTATACGGTGAATGAATTGCGCTATCGAGAGATGATTAGCGATTTTTTATGGCCCGAATTGGATGTTATTGATCTGGATAACGTTTATTTTCAACAAGACGGCGCTACGTGCCACACAAGCAACGAAACCATTGATATTTTACGCGAAAAGTTTCCGGACCATGTTATCTCTCGAAGAGGTGATCTCAATTGGCCACTGAGATTTTGTGATTCAACACCTTGTGACTTTTTTCTTTGGGACAACGTGAAAGAGAAGGTCTACGCCAACAGCCCAGGATCGATTCAAGACCTCAAAGGGCAGCCCCTTTGCATTTCGGTTATGGAAAATTTCATGAAATAGATATTGTCCTGTAAGCGTGGTCTTGTTGGTCATTGGTCTGATGCTATGTTCCACTATTAACGGCATACATTCCCCGTTATAATGAAATAAACATCCGATCATTTGTATTAAAAAGTAGCATTGTTCTTTGAATAACAAAATAACACCCCTTATTGGAAAACCCATTATTATACATACAAATTTCGATAAGCAATAAAAACTAAAGTATTGTTTGTGTATTAAAAAAAGTGTGATTTCATTTGTTCGTTTTGTCATTGAGATTTAATATTTTATTTTCTCTGCTTTACTCTTCACACAGTCACTTCTTCCTTCCACATACCCCAAACGGGTGGAATTTTTATCTCTTAATATTATTGATATTTTGGTCTCAAAAAATTTCGGTATTACTTTTTGTTCGGGATACTTTCCTTTTTAACTATTTGGGCTCTTAACAAAAATTTGTGGGACCTTAAAGTTTTTTTTTTGTTTTTCTCAAATAATATATGTACACCCATAAAATTTACAGTGATACTGTTGACGCTATTGTTTTTCATGGCGAGGGTTCTTTTCGAGTCTTATGTAGAAGATTGGGAAATCTAGCGTAAATTTTGTCTTGTCTAAAAATACCTGGGAGCCAACTTTTATTCATATTTATTTATTTCTTGTTAAATACGAAAACTGCGTGCCAAGTCCAAATTAGTTAAGGGTTACGTTGAACAAAATGGATAGAATCAGTTTTATAGCGAAGTATTTGAAGAAACTGATCTATGCTCGTTGCTCGGCATATTTTTCTTTCGGTAAACGAAGTCAGGTTTTTTGTTATTTTTTGGTGTTTTTGAGAGTGCTGAAAGCCTCCAGATACCATGAAGCTCCAAAACATCTTCTCTGTGAATGCGTAGCTCTTGTAGGAGGAAGACTTGTGCCCATAGGTGATGTGATTCTTACTCCATTGATGATATGGAACAAAAATCCTGAAGAAGTGAAAGAAATTCATTAGAAGCCTTCAATTATAAACTTCACATAAGATGTGGCAGTACACTGTGTACCAAGAATAGTAAAAATAGGCGTCTAGATGTAAAAAAAATGGTTAACCACACAGAGACTTCATCTTATTTTCTATGCAATTTCATTAATTTTTAATTCTTCATATATTTGGCTGAAACTTATCTTCTCTCGAACTCTGTGAACTTGTTTCCTGGATTAGTTTTTTTAATTAAATAAATTAAATTCTATTTTTTTGCTGATAATAATCAATCCAAGGCATTGAGGAAAAGTAGCGAATTTATAACTCTGCAAATATGTTTAGCTTTTTTTGTTCTCCGCTTTCAAAAATCTTGGTAAAACTTGCTTTTGTTTTGTATTGCAATTCATGGGAATATTTTCTCACATGGCCGATCGTTCCGCAATCGCCTTTTGCACCAGACTTAGCTCCGTGAGACTTTTGGTTATTTTGCAAACTCAAAAGACCACCCCGCGGACCCCGCTTTGAATGTATTGTAGATATTCTACGCAAATCACTGCGCGCCTTGGAAGCTATAGCGAAAAAGACATGTTGGCATGTTTCAATTACGGGAAAAAATTTTGATACACTGTATCGGAGGCGGATTACTCTGTGAGGATGAAATTGAATTGGATGCAGAAGTAAATCCTTTTAGTTTTATAACGAAATACACCTTTAGATTTAAATTTAATTGAGGTTTGTATTGCGGATGCCGTAGCCGAATGGGTTGGTAGGTTCAAATATCGGTGAAACACCAAAATTAAAGAAAAACATTTTTCTAATAGCGGTCGCCCCTCGGCAGGCAATGGCAAGCCTCCGAATGTATTTCTGCCATGAAAAAGCTCCTGAAAGCTCACGTTCGGGACCTGTCAATTGGCCACCCAGATCGTGCGATATAACGCCTTTAGATTATTTTTTGTGGGGCTATGTTAAAGCTCATGTCTATTCAGACAAGCCTGCTTCAATTAACGCATTGGAAGACAACATTAAAGCAATTATATGTGAGATACCGGCCGAAACATTGGAAAGAGTATGCCAAAATTGGACTAAGCGCATGAACCATTTGAAGCGCTGTCGCGGTCAACATTTGCATGAAATAATCTTCAAACATTAAATTATATGGACTGTACTATCGATTTAAATAACAATTGCATGCACTTTTCAGAATTTTACGTGTGTTGTTTTGAAAAACTTTCCTATAGCTCTTAAAAAATCACCCTTTATTATGAATATTATGATTACGGCGCGCGATTTGCATTGCACGTAAAAAGAAAATTCTAAAAAAGAAAAAGAAAATTATATATTTATATAATAAATATTTGTATACATCTCACATAAAAATGGTATGGCTAACCAAATTTCTTACATATTCATTATTATTTAGGCCTACAAATTTATGTTTTTAATATCTAAACTTTAAACGATAGATATTTAAAAAATATCCAGAAATAAGCACAAATTTCACGAAACTTAAATTAATTATTATTAATATTTAAAATAAACAAAAATAACTCTTGGAAATAATTTATAATTTGGATCCTGCCTTGATTATAAATATATTTATTGATTATATATAAATAAAATAGGGGCATCGGTTTGATTAAGTTCTTATAGAATTTTGGTAAATTTTTGACCATTCGACATTAATCGTACTTCTAAGGCATTTAGCGCTATCAAACTTTCCGCCGTATTTGAGAACCGTTTGAAATTACATATTGCCCATACATTTTTGATTAGATTAAGGCCAGAGCGGCAAGGAGGCCATTCTAAACTTGGTACTTTTCTCGCTGCTAAAAACTTTTTTGTTGCTTTGGAAGCATACACGGCTGCAATGTTATGCTAAAAAATCCACTCCTCTTCGAAATTATCATCAACAAAAGTAGTAAATACTTCATCTAGAAGTTCTATATATCAGGTCAGTGTTAAAATGAATAAAAAAATGTTTAAAGTATTTAATAATCAATAATATATTTTCCTTCATTATTTACAATGTCTTCCCAACGTTTAGGCACATTTTTAATTCCCTGCTCAAACAATCTTTTGTCCTTGGAGCCAAAATACGCTTCGATATCCCTTTTTATAGCTTTTGAGGAGTAGTTCTTGTTACTCATATGGGATTGAGGTCCACGGAAAAGGTGATAATCACAAGATACAATATCCGGGGAGTATGGTGGATGCCGCATTAGCACCCATCCGAGCTCTTTCAGCTTACCTAAGGTTTGCCTTGCGGTATGAGGTCTTGCGTTGTCGTGGTGAAACAAAACTTTGCGTCTATTTACTGAAGACGGTCGATTTTTGTTAAGTGCCTCATTCAGGTTTGCTAGCTGATGGGAATAATAATCAGCAGTTATCGTCTGGTTTGGTTCCAGAAGTTCATAATAAACAATACCGGCCGTATCCCACCAAACAGACAGGAGATTCTTCTTGGGGTGAAGGCCATATCTAGTGGCCGGTTCTGGTGTTTCATCTTTATCTAACCATTGGCGTTTGCGAACAGGATTATTGTGAAGGACCCAATTTTCATCACCAGTAACGATACGGTTCAAAAAACTTTCATTTTCAAGCCGTTGCAGTAGCTGAGAACCCACGTTCACTCTCTGTGGATATGAAACATACGGGCGTTTTGCTTTTGACAAACCATGGTTGCCCAAACCATGACAGAGCCCCGTCCTAAATTACATGCCATTCTCTTCTGATTTTTCTTTGGTTTATCATGCCAATACAATTGGGAACCATCGGATCCATCCAGATTAATTTTTTTTTATCGGGAAAAATTACTCTTTCCCATTCATCTTCTCAAAATTGCTACTTTTCTGCAAATATCAATCTAGCCTGATTGTGTCGTTTGCTTAATGCAGCGGTTTGTTTAACTTCAGCGCCTCTATTCGATTTATTTATAGCTAGACAATTGGTTTTCCAAATATCTTTAGCGTTAAGCTTTAGTTTTCTACAACTTCTCTTGATACATCTCTACTTTTTTTTCAAATGGAAATAATGTAAAACCCCAGTTTTGCTTCTTTTTGATTTTGAAGTAATTTCCTGCATTAAAAGACCTCTCTCTCCATGCGCCCTCATCGAATTCACATAAAGTTTTTGTGGCATATTTTTTGTTTCTAAACCAAAACAACCACATACATAAATATGAAAACAAGATAAAGCGATCAACAACTAAAAGTAAAGGCTTTCGGATTTACAATTATTTCGTTTCGCAGAAGAAGAATTTGCACGTTACTAAATTGCCAACAATAAATGCGGAATAGTTTCCGTTATGAGATATCGTTTTAAACGTAAAATCAAAGAAATGATATTTCGACATTTCTCTAATTTTTTTAGTAGGTATCATCTTGGCCTCATATAGTTTTCGTGTGGTGTATACAAGTACGTTACATAAAAAAGAAAATTTAAATTTAATTCGATATCGTTATCTTTTGTTAAATTTTTTTAATTTTTAATTTTTTTGATTTTTTCAGTAAGCTGGAAAGATCAAGTTTTCCGATGTTTTGGAAGCGACGTACTTCCCTAGTACATAGCAGTAAATTTCTATAAAAATTGTACTCCTATCGCTCTTAATTCATTGGACAGCTACTGTACATATATGCATATGTATGAGGCACTGCTACTTTGAGGTGGTGGGAGGTCAAGTGCTCAGCACTGAGAAGCGAATTGCTAGTAAAATATAAAAATTGATGTGTGTTCATTTTTATAATAAACACATTTTATCAGTGATGTACACTGGGAAAGAGTAATAAACATAGAATTTCTTTAGTAGTGTAAATTGAAAACGAATGAATATGTATGCACAATCATTAGATGCAAATGTAAGAGTATGTATATAGTTTTATGCGACTCATAAATAAACAAAAGCAACATATGAAATACATAAAATTTGTGCTACCCCCATCATATTATATATCGATTTCAAGTTCAATGTTACATTGTGTGGATAGCAAAAATAAAATCCTAAAATGTTGATAAAAAAAAAATACATTTTCTGTGGCGTATTTTATTCATAGGCACCCTATGCCCGAAATGTGAAAAAAATTCTTTGAAGTTGGTTGATGGATTGATTGCCGCAAGTGTTAATGAGTAGTTAAGGGGTAATTAAAACGGAAGGATGCCGGCCGCGCGCCGCTATGGCAGACACAAGCGTACATCCATATAAATACATAAACATTTTTAAGACTACCAAATTCGTGTGTAATATACATATGTATTCATTATACACGCATTCATCCACACGCACTCGAGTAGTTGCGTTAATTCATGTGAGTAGAAACAGCAACGCAACGCAACGTCAACGCCAGCAATCGGTGACTTGTAGCAGTGACGCGTCGCTTCAATCACGCTTGCAAGCCACTCGTCGTACAATCACTGTTGTTGGCGTCTTTATGGCATTCCTGCGCAACAGCAGTGGCGTTCCCACTCCCATAATTCTTTTATAGGCAGCAGTGAAGAAAAAAATCGAGCGGTTGTGGCGAGAGTAATTGTATTGGCGTTGTTGACTGTGGATGTGTATGCGGTTTGTCGTTCGGTTGGTTGTTCGTGAAATCATATCAACATTTTTTTTTATACATCCATACATACGTATATGTGTGTATATGTGCTCGCACACAGTTAGTGGCTCGCTTGGACTATGGTGTTGTGGCGTTAGCCTATGCCGCCTTGCTCACGCTGTGCAATTCTCAGTTGGCGAACAACCCTTGTGCAAAACGGATAGGCAATACGACAGATGACGGCTTGCGACCGGCAAAAGTGAATCAAGTAGAAAATAAGTAGATTTAGTGAAAAAAGCTTGAAGAATTTTGTTATTGGAAAACTCAATGATAAATAAGCCTCCTGGGCAATTGCGGTAGCACACAAAATAAAATTAAGAAAACGCCCAAAAGCAACAGACAGCAACAAGTTCGAGTACTGTAAATTTGCGCGCTAAAACGCTAACATATACAAGCGCAGACATACCATATATATGTACATATGTATGTATGTACATTCACGCATACATGCGGCAAACACACTTAGATCCTGCGGCCGATTTTAAAGGACAACCGCGTCACAAGTGTGCAATAAATTGAAATTTGTTGAGGTGTAAAAAATTAAGTGAAATTCAACTGAGCTTGAAGTAAAGTGCTGGCGGCGGAAACAAGACTTCCTGAAAACGAAAGAAGAGATTTTAATATTTTATATATAATAATAAATGGAAAAATAAAATAAAATAACATTTTGCAAAAATATATAAAAACTAAGAATAAAAATATTTTACAAAAATATATAAAAACCGAAAATAAAAATATTTTGCAAAAATATATAAGAACTAGAAATAATAACATTTTATTTTATACAAAAATATTTAAAAACTACGAACAACAATATTTTGCATAAATATATGAAAAATAAAAAAAATTTACAAAAATATATGACATTTTTTTTAAATTGTAGCTAACAAGTGCGACATCCAAATCTGTTTCCTTTATTGATTTAAACATAAAAAAAATCAGCTCAAACAATTGCTGATAGTAGATTTGTGTTTTATTTTTGATTAATTTTTGGTTTGTTCATTTGATTTAACTTCCGCCGAAAAAGATTTTGTATCAGCAAAGTGTAATAAACTTCTTGTAATTAAAACAAATTAAGCAACAAAAAAGTACAAAAAAATATGTCGTTTGATATTCCATTTGGCGACCAGATGCGCATAGCACTGAGGTAAGTGTAGTTGAAAAAAATAATCTAACTAATTTCCTGTCACTAATATTGGCTATCGGCTCTTAAAGCCAGCTTTAGAATTCTATCTCAAGTTGGCATATATTTTATAACTAATTTTAGCTCTGTAAAAATATATGTTCAACCCTAGTTTAGCTATACAGCAGAGTGAAACATGAGATATACTCCCACGTGCACCGCAAATTACTTGTGTGCTCTCACAATTACTATTTCAAATTACCCTATTTCCACGTTGTCACGACACATTTCTTATTCAGCGTGGCACTTGCTTTGGCTTTGTTCTTTTTTTCAGTTTGCAATTTCAATTCACGCATAGTTTTACGAGTTTTTCGCAACCCGGTTAATACATACTACAATCAGAAAAACCCCTCAGCTCATCCGTGAGTTACTTTCGAAGAGAGCGCCATGTCAAGTGATCCAGGAATTTTGACATTGTCGCCGATTTTTCTAAGCGTTTGGTTATTTGTATGCTTGAGTAAAGTGAAAACTGAGACAATTCTAAAAATTTATCAATTTTGAGATTTTTTCACTGCTGGAAATTCATTTACTAAATATTGTATAACTTCAAACAATTTTTTTGTTCACCATGTTTGGAAAACATTTGGTTTTTTGTCTTTTGTGATAAGCAGTACCCTTAGATTTTTGTGCTTTTTTTTCTTTCATAGTTAATAACTTTCACAGATTACTGAGCGTATAGGCCCATCACAAAGGGGTGCGTTGTATACGTTGCGGCAATGAATTTGTCTGATAGCAAAACAGATTATTTGTATTTGAGTCGAAGCAGCCGCATACCCTATGATCAAAAAGTACGGGGAATGTTTAATTTAAACGAACCGCGCATGTGGGAACGGGTTCATATTTTTTTCTTATGTTGGCAGGACTGTAAGATACACATCTGTCACTTTTTAGCGCCATCGGATCATTTGAGAGATGCTGTACATCGCAAATGGCCGGAAATGTGGGCAAACAATTCTTGGATTTAGCATGATGATAACGCGCCACCGCACCGAGCCAAAATTGTGCTGGATTATTTGACCAAACACCAAGTAAATAGCATCGTGTAAGCACCGTATTCACCTGATATGGCCCCGTGCGACTTCTTTTTGTTTCCTAAGTTGAGGTTACCACTTCGTGGAAGGAGATTTCAGCCGATAGAGGAGATCAAAGAGAGTGCGACGAAGCAGCTGAAGGCCATTTCTTCTTGGGTTAAACGTTGGCATATGTGTGTTGCTTCAGACGGGTCATATTTTGAAGGAGATAAAATAAATTTGCCTGAAATTTAACTCTGTTTGGTTTTATTTAAACATTCCCGGTACTTTCTGATCATAGGGTACGTACCGTATACTATGCCGGATTGTACAAAAACTGAAAACTTTCTACTTTTGCCGTACGGCAAGTGTGACAAAAATGACAACTGTTTAAAGAGGAGTAATTTTGTATCGCGGAATTTTGCATCGATGTTGTTTATTAATTTTTTTTTATTAGATGCAGAAAATAAATTGAATATAAATTAATCGAGTCAATGCAAATGCACCCTTATCCTTTCAAAACAAGCTTGAAAGAGTAGAGAAAACACTAGGGTTAACCAAAATGTTCTAAAAATTAATGTGCACCCCGATCTCGAAGTTATGGTCGCACACATCGTCTAAGACTGCCAGACATTTTTTTTAACTCGCTTTCCCTTCAATTAGCATTACTTTCATAATATATTTAACAACTATCAAAAACCCAACACAACACACAGCGACATTAACACCTGTTATTCATATGTGGCAATACTTTGCTTGTGGCACCATGGTACGTTTTACATGTCACGTCAGTCAAATACATTGCCACAACGGTCGCAACGGACCCATTGTGACTGCGTTAACTGTCTAAACTTTTTAATGAAAAAAAAAGAAAAATGAGTGAGGATTTTTTTTTTTCAATAAAGACAGAAACATTTTTTTTACAAAAATTTTGAACAAAAAATTAATTAAAAATTTTTTTTAAAAAACAAAATTTTTGTTTTTAAGTATATTAGTTGTAAAATAAACTTAGTCTCAGTTATTACAAATAAAATAAAATCTGAGGGAGAATGTTTTTCAATAATGACAAAAAACAAGTTTTTCACAAAAAGTTACGAAAAAAATTTATTAAAAATGTATTAATTAAAAATTCTTTTTTTTCTAATATTTATTTTATCCTAAAAAATTTAAGAAAAAATTAGCACTGAAAACAACCCGGAAACCTGATTTTTTCAGTTTACCGAAAAACACAGAGAAAAAATACACTAAACTTAAAAAAGCACATTTTGTTATCAACTTGAAGATGTTTGGTTTGATTTTCATTTACAAGGAAGTGCAAGTTTCAAATGAATAGAAAATAAATCAACGTTAGTGATCATTTTTTTCGCGAGGTTTCACGTATTTTCTTCTATTCAAAGTAGATGCTCATATTTTTTAATATGCAAGAAAAAGCCAGGACTCTAAACCTGGGCTAAAGAACTGCATACCCAGAAATATATAAAAATTCTGGTTAAGAAGTTCAAAGTTTTGAAGAAATTATATACATATTTTGCAGCTTTGCGTTATATTGTATAAATTTTGTGGTGTGCTTATACTTACACAATGGAACGTAAGAAATGGGAAAAATCGTAGGTGGTGCGAAGTAATAGTGGTTAGGGCAAATACATATGTACCTATATCTTAAATATTTATGTGAGGTGCCATTTTTATTTTTCTTATATCTTAAATATATATTTAAGTTGCTTTCGTTTTTTTTATGTTTTGTATATCTTAAATGTCTACCTGAGCTCCCATTTGTCCTTTTTTATTTTTATTTATAATATTTTTGGTTCTTAATTTGTTGGCGCAACAGTCCGCTCGCATAAGCGAAGTCCTCTATTTGAAGAAATCTAATTGAATGTGTCTGTGCCTGTTTATTTCTGAGACTACAAAAGTTTGATTAAATCAGCCTAGTTGATATCTCTATTGTGTATTCATATTTGTATTCATATTCCTTTGATCGTTGGATAGCCTTTTGCAAATGACTCTTCAGAATAAATTACTACTCTTCGCGTCTGTCAAACTTGTGATTTGCAATAAGTTTTACTGCTATCAAATAAAAAAAGAGAGGGTAGTCACTTAAGGTCTTTTATGCTTTAGAAAATAATGCTTTAGTATGTACAAAATGGAAAAATTATGAACATAAATTTGTGTTAGTTATTTAATTTAATAAAAAGCAAAATACTTGTACACAATTTCTTAAACAAGAGGTCGGTTTTCGGTTTAAAAATGTTACAAAATGAACGGACTAATGCCGGAATTACCATAAACATTCGACAAGGATAAAAGTGGGTAAGAAAAAAATTTAAAACATTTCATAAAATGCATTTAAAAAATTACAGAAAAAATTTTCCAAAAAATTTTGAAGAACTAAGTTTCATTATTTTTTAATTGGCTTATATACTTTTTAAATCTTATAAAACAAAAAAAAAACAAACAACTTTTAAATTTTGAAAAGATAGCGAATACATTTCGCTTTAAAAATCTCCATATCGAAATTTTTAATATTGAACAAATCTCAAATTTATAAATTTTATTCACGTTTTTTTTTAAATTACTCCTGATTATATTCAAGCCTGAAAATAAAAGAAGTTTTAAAAATATGTAATAAAAATGTTCATAAATTACATTTAAAAAATTACAAAAAAAATTTTTTCCAAAAAATTTTGAAATGCTAAATTTTAATGTTTTACAAAAAAAAAATTTGTTTAAAAAGAATATTTTATCTTAAGAAATTAAAAAAACAAAAACTTTTAAAATTTGGAAAAGATATCGAATATCTTTCGCTTTAAAAACTCAATACCGAAATTTTTAATATTGAATAAAACTCAAAATTATAAAGTTTTAATATTGAATAAATCTCAAAATTATAGATATCGTTTTATTTTTAGTTTTGGTTTATTACTTACTATACTCAAGCCTGCAAATAAAAGCATTAAAAAAAAAATTAAAAAAAAATTACAAAAATTGTAAAAAAATATTTTCCAAAAAAATGTATTTAAAAAGTAAGTTTTATCTTAATAAAACAAAAAAAATTAAATTTTGAAATTTTTCATAAAATAATTTAAAATTTTAACAAAAAAAAATGTTATTTTTTTATATTGTTTAAAAAGTATATTTTATCTTAAGTACTTCAAAAGGAAAAAAAAATTCTAAAATTTTGAAAAGATATCTAATGTCTTTCGCTGTAAAAACTCTATACCGAAATATTCAGTATGGAATAAATCTCAAAATTATAATTTTTTTTCAATTTTTATTTAGTTTACTCCTCATTTTAGGCAAGCCAGTAGGTAAACCAATTAAAAAAAAATATTGTATAAAAACTTTCATAAAATACATTTAAAAAATTACAAAAAAAATTGGTCTAAAAAATTTTGAAATGCTAAATTTAAATTATTTCAAAAAAAAAATTTGTTTAAATAGTATACTATATTTTATCTTAAAGAATTAAAAAACAAAAACTTTAAAAATTTTGAAAAGATATCGAATATCTTTCGCCTTAGAAACTCCATATCGAAATTTTTAATATTGAATAAGTCTCAAAATTATAAAGTTTTAATCTCAAAATTATAAATTTTGTTTTATTTTTTATTTTTGGTTTACTCCTTATTATACTCAAGCCTGCAAATAAAAGATTTTTTAAAACAATTAATGAAAAATTACAAAAAAAATTACAAAAAAATGTTTTCCAAAAAATTTTCAGAAAGAAAATTTCATTTTTTTCCAACATATTTAAAGTAAAAAAGTAAGTTTTATTTTAAAAAATGAAGAAAAAAGATTTTTAATTTGAAATTTTTCATAGATTACATTTACAAATTTCCAAAAAAACATATCATTTTTTTTTTAATTTTTATTAAAAGTATATTTTATCTTAAAAGCTTAAAAACTGAAAATAAAAATTACGAATAAAGTATTGCATAAAAAATTACATAAAATACTTTTAAAAATTATAAAGAAAAATTTCGAAAAAATTTTCAAAAACAAAATTTTAATTTTTTTCAAGAAACGTTGTTTAGAAAGTATATTTTATCTTAGAAAATTAAAAGACAAAAATTTAAGATTTTTGAAAGATATCGAATATCTTTCGGTTGAAAAAACCCTACACCGAAATCTTCAATATTGAATAAATCAAAAAATTATATTTTTTTTCAAAATTTTGTTAGTTTACACCTCATTATACTCAATGTTACATTTCAGAAAATTTATTTAAAAAAATACAAAAAAATTTTGAAAAACAAAGCTTCATTTTGTCAAAAAAAAAATATATAAAAAGCATATTTCTTCTTAAAGTTAGCGAATATGTTTCTCTTTAAAAATAATTCTAAAAATTATAAATTGTTTTTCAGTTTATATATACATATATAATTGGCGCGTACACCCTCTTTGGGTGTTTGGCCGAGCTCCTCCTCCTATTTGTGGTGTGCGTCTTGATGTTGTTCCACAAATGGAGGGACCTACAGTTTCAAGCCTACTCCGAACGGCAGATATTTTTATGAGGAGCTTTTTCATGGCAGAAATACACTCGGAGGTTTGCCATTGCCTGCCGAGGGGCGACCGCTATTCGAAAAATGTTTTTGTTTTTCTTAATTTTGGTGTTTCACCGAGATTCGAACCGACGTTCTCTCTGCGAATTGCGAATGGTAGTCACGCACCAACCCATTCGGCTACGGCGTTTACTTGTTTTTATATTCAAACAAATTTTCAAAAAAATTTTACCACACTGTCCAAACTATGATACTTGGATCACTTGGCATGAAATCGTTCAATCGTGAAAAATTAAAAATCATGAAAAATTTCATATGGAAAAAGAAGGCTAAGTATGTAACAAATATTTGCCTAAAATATGTATACTTACTTTTATCACTTATTTTTCCAATAGAACTAGAATTTCAGTAACTAATAAGGAGAAATTACTCACCGTTGATGTGAGTGGAAAATTGCAATTACTTTATATGATTTCGATAAGGGTTTCGAACACCGGTCGCATTTGCTTCGCGTCTGGTAAAAATGCAATTCACCTGAAGCTAATAAAAAATAACTAATTTTTTTGTTGTATTACAAATTACTGTAAATTTTGTACTTTTGAACCATATATGACTCGTTTTTAATCCTTATATGGCAGACATGAATATGAATACTGTGCCAGTTAACTAAAAATACACCTGTGCTGTATAATTCAGTTTCGATCGCATTTTACATTTCACTTTTACACTTAAATGGTAAACTATTGAAATGCGTGAATGGTTCAGCCTCCCAAATTGATAAACATATATTTTTCTTAATTTCACATAAACCTAAATTTTATAAACATTTTCATTTATGGTAAAACTAAAAATTATTCCTTCACACCATTTCAATCATATTGTGCGCGTAAATCTTATAATACATAAGGTATATCTCTCAACAGCCACCCACCGGCATTCGCTCATGTCGAGTAATAAAATGCAAAAAAGTAATAAAACACTTCAACACTAATCAATTTTTGCTTACATAGCAGACACACTAAAATTTCTGTGTATACAGTAGAAATTACCATTAAATTTTTCTGAGTCGCTATTTTATTATTAAGGCCAATTTAGAGAATTTAAAGATATTGACGTATAAGAAAAGAAAAATACAGCACGAGCAACGAATAGCATCTTCATGACAATAAACATTTTAAATTGATTACAATTGTATGTACAAGTACATAAAGCTTTGTGCGGAAATGAAAATTGCGGTTTGAGTTGCGTAGGATAAAAAGTTTGAATTGAGTATAAACTTAGAAGTAGATGAATTGACGCTGCGCTCAACGTTATTCTGCACTTACTTCCTGTGGATCTTCAGATTAAATCCATTGCTGCTCAGAGTGCTATTAGGTTGAAAGAGATCGGCCTTTGGAGGCGACTTTCTGTAGGACATAGTAGCAACTTGAAGCAGATCTCCCCTTCCTTCTCTGTTATTCGCACTGACCTCTCCATCCGCAAAATTCTGCTTTGAGGGTTGTGCTAGGGCTATCTTTCCGAGCAGGCAAGATTAGAAGGAGGGGAGAGGCGGTACGGATATAGATACCTCTATTTTCACTGACCTATCTAAAATGGATTCTGGAGTGGGAGCGGGAGTTTACTCAAAATCAGCCAGTATTTCGGTCTCCTTTAAACTGCCGGAAAAAAGCAGCGTTTTTCAAGCAGAGGTCTTCGCGAACCTGCAGGCATGCAAAATGCTTCGGAGGGAGACATTAATATTTTTTCCGATACTCAAGCTGCGATCAAGGCCCTGTCGTCGCCGTATTGCATTTCACTTATCTGGGTTCCTGGGCACAGGAATATAGAGGGAAATGAAATTGCCGATGAGCTTGCCAGGAAGGGGTCGGAGGAACCGGTTCCAGCTGTCCCCTTCTCAGACATCGGTGTTCCCTTGGCCATCGTTAAAGGGAAATTACACAATTTCTTTCTAAAAACAGCGCAAGACAGAGGGAGATCTGTCTCATCCTGTAGAAACAGAATGCTTAAGGTGATGAAAATCCCCCGCCATTCAATTTCCAAACTCATTGCGGCGTTCACTGGTCACTGGGTGATCGGTACTCATGCGGAGAAGCTTGGAATTGCGTACAACCCCTATTGCAGAAGCTGGGGGGATCCTGCAGAGAAAGAGACTGTGGAACACTTTCTCTGCAAGTGTCCGGCTCTGGCGGCTAGGCGCTTGAGATTCCTTAGCGTGCCCTTTGGGGATGACTTAAAGAAATTCTCCAGCCTAGATCCCTTTTCTCTCCTCCGCTACATCAAGAGCACTGGATGGTACTCTTGCCATCTTACCTACCTACCTATCTATGTTATACTCGTAAAGCCCTAGGATTTTTTTCTAAATTTTCCATTTATCCGTTGTTGTTTTTGAAAGGTGTTAGATGAGTGAGTTTTCTTCGAGGGGAGGATGCAAATCTCTGAAACATTTCAATTGATACCGTCGCACCATTGATATGTAGGTCATGGTGTCACTTAAACAAACCTCCCTTTTCGGTTGCCTTGCACCGGGTACTGCATATTTGTATTACACCGAGGTGAAATCCTGATTGTGTCTATTGACCACAATACGAACCTGCGTTTACGCTCTCTGCCTGAGATGCATGAAGGTAATACTTCGAAGGTAGTCTCCAATTGCTTCCACTGTAGGTGGGATCCAGAGGAACATCGATAATTCGGTAATGTTATGACCAATACCGTCTTGTCACTTGTATGATTTAGTCGTGAGTGATAAACTTTGGCATCTAAGATTGTCAGTTTGTCTCTAGTCGACCTCAACTGGAGCTAGGCTTCTAAATGAAGACAGGCTCAGGTGTCACAGCTATCAGCCCGGGGCCGATTCAGACTCTCTTTGGAGAGTCTCAAACAATCTTTGGTTTGAACAGCGACGTTAACACCTTACTTGACTTGAGGTGCGAGGCTACTTCTAAATAATAATAATAATTATTGCTTTTATTTGATAAACGAGGATGTAGTTTTTTTTTTAAAATATATATAGTAATACTTATAATCTTATCTTTGCGAAGCACTGGTGCGTACATAGAAATATTGAACTTTCTTATCTAAAAAAAAAGTAATAATTTGTAGACAAGCTGATAATTTTACTATTGTTTGTTTTATTAAATCCCCAGTGTCAGAACTAAAATATTTGTGTACTAGTTTAGTTTTTGCCTGCGGGGACTGTCTGGTCGTAATGGTGATAGTTTCTGCGATGATGATGCGTTGAGCTCTGCTTCAAGTTGTGCTGTGCATCTTGATGTTTTCCCGCAAATTGAGGTTTTATGAGTGGATTTTTGCATCATAAATTTGCTTGTCATTGTCTAGCGACGTACTACCACAATTGGAAAAAAATCTATCTTCTCATTTCAAATTATCACTCTCCGTACACTTTTCTCACAATGTACTGCGAGCTCAGACCAACCGAATAGTAAATACGTGCAAACCCATTTGGTGTGGGACTGTCAATGACCTTAATCACTCTACCGAGTTTTAAAAGACTGCTCCGCGGCAGCACCGAGTCCACTCGCCGCATTAATCTCAAATAAATCAACACGCAACTAATAGTTAATCACTCTATAACCCATCTAATAGCGCCTTCCCTCTCACAAGCCTTACACTCTTTATCAATCTCTTTCATCGAATACAAACGCACTTTCACTTTCATGACGAAATACCCCCACATTCGGCATTCGTATGCCTGGAGGTTTGAGTAGCGTTCAAAGTGATGACGTGTGTTCGTATCTTGTTCTTGTTGATTTTTTATTAGAAATGAAGGGGTGAATAGAGTGGTAATTGGTAATAGGTCGCTTTCGGCCTTGTCTGTAAAGTTTCGCAGTCGCGTTTATACAAGCTTTTCAATTATTTAGAGACTTGAAATTCAAAGTAGACACACTGGGTGATGAAGGGTCATAATGATTGGAAAAATTTCGATTATGATCTGATGTGCTAGTCAACATTTTTTAAGACCTCAAAAATCACGAATTTTTTGAGAAAAATAATCGATTTCGACGTAAGTTTTGTTTACACCAATAAAGTCTTTGAAATCCATCAACTTGAATTTCGAGGACTTTTTACCCCGGGCCCGGAGTTCTCAGAGCGGCCCAGACTCGAGATTATACGTATTTTTATGAATTAGACATAATTGGAAAGGGCCGCTTTTTCAATTTCCCCCTGGGGCCCGGATATGCTCTCTACGGCCCTGATCAGCTGAGTTTGTTTACACATCTTTGTACTGTTAAAAAAAAACATACATAAACAAACTTTATACACTCACATTTTTTGTTGTTAAATATTAAATTTTATCGTTTTTGTCTGTAAACTGCAAGTTGTACACCGACGCAGATCAGACAGCAGACAAAAGCGTACAAAACACCAGATCCCATAAAAAATAAATGTATTTGTTTACAATA
Organism: Anastrepha fraterculus; assembly: GCA_037575425.1. Taxonomy (NCBI): domain Eukaryota; kingdom Metazoa; phylum Arthropoda; class Insecta; order Diptera; family Tephritidae; genus Anastrepha; species Anastrepha fraterculus. Next base: position 52,806 of record JAYXIM010046275.1, read on the forward strand.
ATTCACTCAAATATTTTCAAAACAAATGTTTTCGTGATGGATAATTTTTGCTGACTAAAATTTCTTCAGCACAAAACGAACGTCTCACTATCAACGAACTGTCACTTTGCTTTCACTAACTTTTTGAGTGATGAATAAGTTTTTAGCATTATCGAACGCATACTTGCAAAAATTACTAATAACTATTCCAAATTTTTGTGTTATCGAACACAATTAATAACTGTCTACGATAGAAGTTAGAAGTTAGCATTGAAAAATGTGACGGAAGAGTTTTTCCAGCTTTTCATTGAGAAATCTTATTCACTCAGCTCTCTTTGAGACGTTACGATGGAATAAAAGTTTGAATTACGGTCATATCATTTTCGATATTTTTCTCACGCAAATTTTAGTAATTTCTTTCTAGGAAAACTGTATCAATAAAGAAATTTAAGAGATCCGCCAGAGCTAGGTAAATAGTTATTTGCTGTAAAATATTGGTTCAAGCAGCTTCTTGTGCAAATAAGCGCAAACATCCAAAGTTCCAAGTGAAAAAAGTATAAAGATTCTGTCCTCGTATCTAGTAATTGGAAATTACGTAGAAGCTTATATAAATACATATAGGTATTCCTATCGTTTCGTTAAGGAGCAAAACGTAACAGGTTTTTTTTTTTTTTCAAGCAATTTGCATGAGTTCTGATCTCGTTCCAACTTCGCTGAAGATACTTCATTTCGATTTCCAGATGCCTTCTCAGGTATGAGCTTGTCTTCCTCTACGCCTGCTGCCTTGTAGGTTCAATGTAATGGCTCGTCTTTAAAATCATTGGAATAGATTGAATTACCTTCTAGGAAAGCATTTTGGTTACACGAAAATTTTGGTTAAAGAAACGTTCGGAACAGCAAACGGATCGCTGTCATAGTGCAATACTGCCTTCCTTCCACATTGCTCTCCCGATAACTTTCACTTTTTCACTGTTGCTTTATTTTTTAACACCTGATTTTGCTTATGACCTGCTTGTATGGTATTGACAGTTTTTCCCGCAAATAAAATGATTTAAGCTTTTGAGCATCTGAAAGAACCTGCTTGTCAGTGCGGCTTTGTGCGGAATATATCAATATTATTACTACATACTTTGTTTTTGGTGTGTTTTTTTTTTCTTCATCTGTTAGAGGACATCTTAAACTACACAAGAAATTCGCCAAATGCGCGAATCGTTCCTGAAATTCAAAGCCAAGCACTGACAAATTATTGTTATTTCTACTATTTTGCATACTTTTGAAACGAATTATGGCCGAATAAGTTGAAAAGGCCAAATGCATTTTAAAACAAATGGTAAATATATTTTTCGGGCGTAATGTGTTTCAATCTTTTGTAGGAACTGTCTGCATATAATTTTTTAAAATTTGTTTTGATTTACTTCTCAGGAAGAGTCTACTTATATCTACATATGATCTTGCGTGTGAGTATTACGCCCATTTCCAAATCCAAAGAGCAGAAATTTTGCACTAATTTGCTGTACATATTTTAATCAGGAAACGATAAATATTACCGGTAATCATTATTTTTAAATCTAAGACATCAAAAGCTTCCAAATATAGCAGTTTCGAATATGCCTTAACCCACCAAGTGAGTTGAGTGAATTCTGGTGTATTTAGGTGAAATATGGGGTTTTGATTTTTTCAATTTTTCAAAAAAAAAACGAAACTCAGAAATTAATTTTTATTTCTGAGAAAAAAGAAATATCGCTCAGGAAATGAGTTGCGATAAAAAAAATAAAGCTCGAAGTGTAATCATTATTTTTGATGGAAAAAAAAATTCAAAAATTAAGCATTATTTCTGCTTAACAAAAGAAAAAAAAATATTTGAAAAATAACGAATTTTTTTTATAAAAAAAAATAAAACGGAAAAATTAAGCAGTACTTTTGCTCAATAAAAAAATATAGCACATAAATAATGATTCGTTTTGTACAAATAAATGCCACTCATAAAATAAAATAACTCGATATATTCTTTTTTTATTTCTAAGTAATATAACCCGGAAATATATTAGCATATTTTTATTGATAGGAAATTTGAAAACCTCAAATTTATGATTAAATATTAATTTTTTGGTTAAAACTCATAATAAATACGGTCTCTGATTTGAATATAACTGGAAAGGTTATGGTTGTTGCCATTAGGCAAACTGTGGGAATTCACTCCTCAACTATTAATAAAAATATAAGAAAAAATCTAAGGGGGATGACAAAAGATATTCTTGAACATTTTTCATTAAAAAAGTATAATTTTCATACCTTAAATTATATCATATTTTATCAAAAAGTTTTGTATTTCTACAATTGTATTTTTTACACAGAATAAATGTTAAATCATGTTAGTGGACCTATGAAGTAAGGAAAAAAACTTAAAAAAATATGATTTTGTTTTCCCAAAAATGTTTGCTTAAATAGTAGATTTTATTATAAAAGTAAAAATTACAAAAATGTTAAAATGAACCGAAGTTATTTACATTAAAAGAACTAACTCTCCATCAAAATTTTCTACACTTAATCAATCTCAAATCATATTAAAGGAGCTATAAAATAAGAAAACCACTGAAAAAAATTGAACTTTTTTCCAAAAAATTTTGTTGAGCTAAGATATTTTATTATAAATTTAAAAAAATTATACGAGTATTAAAATGAACCGAAAATATATATATATATAATTGGCGCGTAACACTTTTTGGGTGTTTGGCCGAGCTTCTCCTCCCATTTGTGGTGTGCGTCTTGATGTTGTTCCACAAATGGAGGGACCTACAGTTTTAAGCCGACTCCGAACGGCAGATATTTTTTTATGAGGAGCTTTTTCATGGCAGAAATACACTCGGAGGTTTGCCATTGCCTGCCGAGGGGCGACCGCTATTAGAAAAATGTTTTTCATAATTTTGTTTTTTTGATGATCCACCGAAATTCGAACCAACGTTCTCTCTGTGAATTCCGAATGGTAGTCACGCACCACCCCATTCGGCTACGGCGGCCGAAAATATTTCACTGTAAAAACTCTTTATCAAAGGTTTGCACAATGAATCAATTTAAAATCATATTAAAATCATAATTAAGTAAGACAAAATCTAAAAAAATATTTTTGAGGTAAGAAAATTGTCTGAAAGATATTTTTTTTCCAAAAGAATTGTGATTAATTAATATATTTTATTATAAAACTAAACAAAAAAAGTTAAAATTAACCGAAGGCATTTCACTTTAAGAAACTCTGACGAAATATGATTTCATTTTCCCAAAAACTTTTGTTTAAATATTGGCTGTACAACTAATTAATTTCGTACTTTTTTGTTAA
>JAYXIM010046277.1:0-17838 GCA_037575425.1 Anastrepha fraterculus
TATAACACAGCCTGTCGAAAGAACTGAGCTTCACCAGTACGCTAGCAAAAAATGCCGAAAATGCTTTGCAGTCTTATGCACCTTCCGTTCGTTTACTTACTGCTGTGGTTGCGCCTGAAAGCATCTTGTAAAAAATTTTACATTTGCAATACTGCTAAATGCCCATGTTAACTTAACATTTTCTGTTAGGCCAGCAAAATTGAGTAAACTGTCTGCCTTCTGTATAGGAGGTAACACGCCTTGATACGAAAATGATTACATGAGAATTTGTGCATATAAATGCGACTGCAGGCTCGTTCTATATATATGTAAACCTCCGCAACTTTACTTGAATACTTGTAATTACAAATATGCAGCAAGTTTTTTCAACTTTGCTTTCTTTTCTACTTTCAGCTATGTGAAATTCAAAACCAAACAGAAAAGCATGCGTACAAATGAAAAAGTCATCACCGACACTGTTTATGGCAAAGTCAAGGGTGTTAAATGGCATTCCATCTATGGTGGCTCTTACTACAGCTTCGAGGGTATTCCATTTGCTAAGCCACCAATTGGCTACTTGCGATTTAGAGCTCCTGAGGAGCCAGAACCTTGGACTGAGGTACGCCGTTGTACGCGTGAACATCCCAAACCATGTCAGCACAATATCATATTGAAGCAAGTGCAGGGGCGTGAGGATTGTTTGTACTTAAATGTCTTCACGAAAACGGTGAGTTTCATATTTTATAGTTTGATTTGTACTGATTTCTTACATGCTTTTAAATCGTTTTTTAATAATACAATAAAATTATTATAAACTTAATTTGCTTTGCAGCTACATCCCCAGAAACTGATGCCGGTATTGGTTTGGATATATGGCGGTGGTTTTCAAATGGGTGAGGCGTCACGTGATATGTATAGTCCCGATTACTTTATGATGGAAAATGTTGTGGTCATTACGATCACATACCGATTGGGTCCTTTGGGTAAGTGGTGTTGCTGGTAACTTTTCATCTTTCAAATTATTATAATATAATTAGGCTAGGTAGTGCTGGCTGATCCGTGAAAATATCTTAGATAGACCCCTGGGGTCTATTTTGACCCCTGTGCTATGTATTTGTAGTCGAAGATATTATTTTATCTAATTCTTAATGTACGTTCTCGAGAGTCTTAACAAGCCGTTTAGCTTTTTGTCAGCAATATCCTTCAAGAATCCTGGTGCTAGGCACATTTTCCAAGTCCTATAAAGAGCAGACAGTGCAACTTCCGAAGTTGTTCCAAAGTACACCTATGTTGCATGTGCTACACGCATCGCTAATGCACTAATCCCATTTTGGCTGAGTGATGTGGGGTGTGACAGTGTCCCATCAGCAGTTCAACCACTATTTGCAGTCTTTTCTAGAGAGTGATAAAATAAAGTGTGCAGTTTTCGTATTCCAAGACCTTAACATAATTTTGATAATTTTGTACAAGGTTGAGTGTTCGCATTTTGACTGCGCTTCCAAAGTTGGTTCCTCATTTATTTCCGTTTTCAAAAAGCAGAGTAGTGCGTATAGGTTTGACGTGCTCAATCTCGTAAAGCGAGCAACTGCCTTAGCGAGCTCATCGGCTCTCTCATTTCCTTCTATTCCTTTGTGTCCTCCTATCTAATAAATAATGACCATTTCCGCAGAGTTCATCCATTTGCGATCTGCATTGTTGAACACATTTCGAGTTAGACGAAAGCGCCATAATGAAGATGAAGATGTTTGTCCGAGTATTAAGAGGAGTTAATACCAAAGCTTATTCAGCTTCTTTTGTTGCGGCATAAATCTCAGCCTGAAATATATTAGGTGCGCAACTAACTTCTCGCTGTTTTTTTGATGAAAATACAATTTTATTCGGAAAAAAATGGTTACAAGTGAATCATTGAAAGTATTGTCCATCGCTGGATACTACTTTTTCCCATCTTTCTGGTAGATCTCATATACTGTCGCGATAAAACTGTTCATCTTTTGAGGCTACCTGCGGATCAAGCCATTTTTTGATGTCTTCATATGAATGGAACTGCTGGTCAGCTAGACCATGTGCTATCGATCGGAACAGTAGGTGGGTGGGGTTGGATTTCCCATTTCAGTGTTTCCAAGTAGGTTTTAACGGGTTTGGCAATGTGAGACCGAGCGTTGTCATGCTGTAGAATCACTTTTTATGCCTCTTCGCGCATCGCGGCCGTTTCTCGCGCAGTGCTCGGCTCAATCGCATCAATTGAAGTCGATACCGATCCCCAGTGATGGTTTCGCTTGGTTCTAACAGTTCAAAATAAATAACACCAACTTCGTCCCACCAAATGCATAGCATAACCTTCGCAGCGTGGGCGAGGCGACGACGTAGAAGCATGACTGGGCAGTCCCCATGACTTTGGATTGATTTTCTTTGGATTGCTGTAATAAAACAATTTTTCATCACCCGTCAAAATGCGATGATGAAAACCCTTCCTATTTTGCCGCTGGCGCAGTTCAACATCCCTTGGTTCTAACTCATAAGGAACCCAAGTCCCCTGTTTCTGAATCATCCCCAAAGCATGCAATCGCTTCGAAATGGGTTGGCGAGTAACTCCTAATACTGAAGCAAGCTCTCCTTAAGTTAGACACGGATCCTCATTAAGCAATGCCTCCAACTCAGCGTCTTCGATGGTTTTTGGCCTTCCTTAACGCTGACGGTCGTCTAACATTAAAATCACCGTCTTTGAAGTGACGGAACCAATCTCGGCACGTTGTTCACTTAAAGCAGCATCTCCATACACTTTTTGTAGCTCTCGATGCGCTTCAGCCGCCGTTTTATTCGAATGAAACAGGAAAATCAATACTTTCCTCAAATGACGATTATTTGGCACACAATCGGATATTTTCACAAAATCAAAAGTATATGATACCAAAACAAAATCTCTAATGTGTTGAAGCTCTTTGTTTACCATATGTCTAAGCTTGGTTTGTGATGCTTAGGTTATGTTAGAATCGACTAGCACACACTGCTTGTGGCATCTATTGACAAACAGCGGGAACTTAGTTGCACACCTAATACTACAGTAATTAGGGAGTCTGAAAGCCTTTTTGAGATCAAAGTTCGGGCAAAAGACAGCCGCTCCTTCCTCCTCCGTCATTTTGGGCGCATCTGTAATGAAATTGTATGAATAGGATGTGGATTCTAGACCTTTCTGTCATCCATTTTGCTCTATATTGACACTATGCTTTTTCCCAAGTTTGGCTTCTGACCTTCCGTTCGAATCCAGAATGTTGCCGCGACCAGAAAGCCTCTGTGAGAATTGTTCTGACATCTTAAGTCTTAAAGCAGATATTTTGTCTGAGTTTCTTACTACTAGTGTTTTTGGATGGCTCATCAATCTAGACTGACCTTCCATTAGTGCAATGGTTAGCATCATCACTGGGCACTAATGAATGGGAACACATGGAAGCTATGGAGTTTTCCTCTAAAGACTGCTGTCACAGTGGAAGTGGGAAGTGGAGTGTTGAACACATTCTTCCCCATTCTCGATGGGTCGTTTGCGTTCGGCGCTTAACCCATTTTCGGCAGCTGGTCGATTTTTCGACCACCAACTTCGGACTCCAATATCTCACAAACTAAATGTAAATTTATTGATCAGTTTTCACAAGTTTTAAATTTGGAATTTAGTTAATTTCTAGAGCATAATTTTTTAAGAAAAAAAGGTTCAGGGCAGATTTTTGTAAAAGAATGAAATTATCACTATTTTTACGTGTTTTTTGTGCAGATGAAAAAATAATGAAAAACAAAAAAACAAATAATTGTTACTAATTTATTGTGAAGAGAAAAGATGAAATTAAGATAATCAAAAAAGTAACATATCGATATTGCAATAATTTTTACTGTTTCATGGACGTAAACTTTAGTGGTCGAGAAATCGACCGCTGGCCAGGAACTGTCATGTAGGATAGAACAAAATCTAGCAATATGTTTTTCTTATTGAAAGAGGTGGAAGTGAGTATCTTTGTGGAAGAAATGTTTTCTGAAATTGGAAGAAATGTTTTATGAAATTGGTAAGCAATCAATCCTTTTTGTATACGTATATATAATTTCACCATTTTGTAGGCTCAAAATCCCCCTATGATCTCTTTACATTGTTTTTTGATAATAATATTATCACAAATATTACCTCTTTCACAAATGAGTATGCAAACCAACACAATGCTCCAATTAACATCACGCCAATTGAAATACGTAGGTTTATTGGAATATTGTACCTATCGGGGTACCATACTTTGCCACACATTGACCACTACTGGTCTGTTCGACCGGACATGGGGGTTCCAATTGTGAAGCAGGCTATGAGTCGTAATCGGTTTAAAAAAATTAAGCAGTTTTTCCATCTCGCTGACAACACGAATTTAAACGCAGCAGACCGTTTTGCGAAGGTTCGTCCTATTACTGACGCTCTCAACAAAAAGTTTATGCAGCTTGGAGTCTTTAGCCATAATCTCTCTATAGACGAACAGATGATTCCATACTTTGGACGCCACTCCTGCAAAATGTTTATCAAGGGAAAGCCAATCCGGTTTGGGTTTAAAACATGGTGCTTATGCTCTGAAAGTGGGTACTTATTTTCTAGTCCATTGTATGGGGGAGCAGCAACCCCTCACGATATAACAATTGGTCTAGGCGCACAAACAGTCTTAGATTTGCTTGCCAACGTATCTGATCCTGAGTGCCACATCATTTTCTTTCATAATTTTTTCTCTTCATGCCATCTAATATGCCTTCTGAACGAACGTCGATTTCTTGCAACTCGTACTATACGCGAAAATAGAATGGGCGATTATCCTTTGAGAAATTTAAAAAAAGAAATACGAGGAACATTTGACCAACTACTTGATCATCAGCAAGAAATATTGACTATTCGGTGGAATGATAATGCTGTAGTCAATGTTATAACTAATAACTCCACAGTCAATCCAATTATTAGCACTAAAAGATATTTTCGGAAGAAAAAATAAACTATCACTATCCCGCAGCCAAAAGTTATTCAAGAGTATAATGGGTGGTGTGGATCTCTATGATAATGCGGTGGCAAATTATAGAATATGTATGAGAGGAAAAAAATGGTGGTGTCCAATATGGACAAATGCTCTTGGTAACGCAATGGTCAATGCATGGAAACTTCATTGTATGATGGCAAAAATTTAAGAGATAAAACCACTCTCACAATTTGATTTTCGTACCAAAGTCACAACAGAATTATTGAATTACGACAAGGACGAGGATGAGTATGAAAACGAACATGGAGATGAAGGTCCATCGAACCATCCACGGATCAATGAAAGGGTACACGCCGTCATGAGAAGCATTGAAAACAAATTTCGGCGGTGTAAATTTTGCAAGAAACATACTATTTTTACTTGCAAAAAATGCAATATTCATTTACATACTAAATGTTTTTTTCTTTTCTATCAATAAAACAACAAAAAAATATTTATATTTGAAATAAAATGAAATAAATTGACTTCGTATGCTAAATTTTTTTCATAAATGTTGTATTTTTTTTAAATATATTTGCCGGTTTTTGGCCAGCGGTCGATTTTTCGACCAGTCCATATCTAAAACACCGATGGTCAGAATTTTTTTTTTTTTTTAATTTTTCTTGATTATGGTCCTATAAGCACTGACTAAAAAGGAAATGGAAAAATTATGTCGAATTCTTGTAGCGGCCAAAGATGGGTTAATTCTACTATATTAACGCTAAAAAAAAATTAGAAAAAATTCATAAGATACCTTAACTTTAACTTTATACCCGAAGAAATTTTTTAAATATTTTTCATTTTAATAATATTTTATTAAAAACAAATGGTATGAAACCTTGGCACCGTGCAGTAGTTTCATAAAAAATTCATGATTTCTCAACGAATTGGCCGGACAGGAACGACCCACCTTTGTGGTATTAATAAAATATGTTAGGGTCTGTTCAAAAGGTGTCCTGAATTTATCAGTAATGCAAAAAAAAAAATATTTTTCTTTGATATAAAATTAGAAAACCTGATGTTAGTTGTCTCTCTACTGAAAAATGATTTCCCATAAATGTTTTAGTACGCTCTCATACATTTTCCACTAATTTTTTCGCCTATCTAAATGGAAATGGAGTGGACTGTTCCACGGAAATCAAAGAAAACGATTAACAAAACTTTGATTTTAGATCGACTTTGTTGAAGATTTTGCAAATTCTGACGCGCTCGTTTCGTGTATCATAAAATGCTGACAAAATCTAAAGGCTGTGTGTTATGGATGTTGAGACAAACATACAGTCAGCGTCAAAAATTAGCACACGCCATACTCCGGCCTATTGAAAAGTATGCAATTAAATATAAATTAAAAATATGTGATAGTTTAATAAAAAATGCCGAAGTAATGCTTTGTACCGTCAGGAGACCTCCAACAAGCAGATATCTACAGCCAGCCAGAGCTGTTGATGTAATGGAGAATATTGATGGTATTGAGGTTAGCGCACTGCCCCAGACTGTCAAAGAAAGGAGCACCCAGTGACCTTAATCGTTTAGCTGCCAAACCCAGACATTTACAGAGAAAGTGCACAACTGTCTCCTTCTCGGAAATCATCTGCAAAGGCGGTTAAATGATAAACCTAGCTTTTTGGCGTATGTGCCGACCGTCCAATGACCGTCTACGAGTTTGAACTTTCTGAGTCCTCCGTCTATTGTACTGTGGCCAAAGGGTTTCCGAAATAGCACATGGAGAAATGGAGCACCACCTTTTCGGCGCTTCCCTGTGAGATAAGTTGTGCAATTCCCCTTAAAGCTATTACCCGAGCAGGAGGTCTCTGAAACCAACTCAGTCCCCTTCCTGGCAAGCTCATTAGCAATTTAATTTCCCTCTATGTTCTTATGTCCTGGAACCCAGATCAGAGAAATGTTTCCTGTAGACCCCAGAGATTTGAGCTCCGTCTTACAGTCTTACGGGAGTTGACTAGTTTCGATCTGCACCATGGCGTCGTCAGAGCCTTGATCGCGGCTTGACTATAGGAAAAAGAGTTATTATCTCCCTCGTTCTCACATTTCCTAAGCATTTGCATGACTTGCAGGATCGCAAATATGATACTTCTGCCTGAGAAACAGTAGACATTTTAAGGAAATAGAGACAATGCTTAGTAAATGTAATCAAAATTTACACGCGATGTTATCGAATACTTTCTTTTCCATTACTATTTTAAAAGAAAATTAATTATCTTTTATTTAAGTGAAAAACAGAAGGTGTGATTTCTTTTATTTTTGGGCTACAGAGCGTTAGTTGTGCACCGATTCAATATGAATCGTTCTTTATGACAAAAAACTGCTTCAAAACTGTTGCTTGCCCACAACAGGTTTCTAACCCAGTCCCTTTTGAATAAATTCACGCGAAAACTCAATATAATTACATATTCTAATTAAGATATTTTCCATACTCTTCTGATCAGTGCTGGCAGTAGGGTAGTCCTAATCGAAAGAAGTATTGTGCTATGTGTTTTAGAAAAGGCTGTTTTTGGTCGGCTACTCTGACTTCCACAGTGGTCGAGGTGATGCTGAAGAATGCAACGAATTTTTTCTTTTTTACCCACATTTTTGAATACATTAACATACAACTGGTTTAATAAAACTCAAAATTGTTAATGAACTTCTTCTCAAGCTTAATACCACCTTTAACTTGCCGGATAGAACAATCCAATGCAATGTATACATAGCGACATATGATAAACTGAAAGCATCTACCGATAGATGAACACCTCTTTTTACTTTTTACTTTCCAGCCAATAAAAATTTTTACAATTTTTTGCCACACCAACAATTATCCAAATCTATTCTTCCACTTTCTCCACACTTTAGGTTTCCTCACACTCGAAGACCCTCAATTGGATGTGCCCGGCAATGCTGGCCTCAAGGACCAAGTGATGGCCCTGCGATGGGTAAAGCGAAATTGCCATTTCTTTGGTGGTGATCCTGACAATATAACCGTATTTGGCGAGAGTGCAGGTGCTGCTTCAACACACTACATGCTGCTAACTGAACAAACGCGTGGACTCTTTCACAAATGTGTACTCATGTCCGGAAGTGCTTTAGCTCCTTGGGCCAACGTACCACAACACAATTGGGCCTACCGCCTGGCTAAAGCCACTGGTTATCGCGGCGAAAATGTTGATAGCAAAGTTTTGGAACACTTACAACACTCCAAGGCTAGCGCCATGATGAAAGTCAGTGAAGACCTACTCACCACAGACGAGCGTCATCAACGCATGATGTTCGGTTTTGGACCGTCAGTAGAGCCATATAAAAGCAAACATTGCGTCATACCATGCCCGCCTGTGGAAATGATGCGCAACGCTTGGGGTAATGCGATACCAATGCTCATTGGTGGCAACAGCTCAGAGGGATTGCTAATATTTACTGAGGCTCGTAAATATCCGGAGTTAATGGGCAAATTGAGTGATGATGCGTCATATTTGGTGCCGGACGATGCTTGTGTGAGTGCAGATAAGCGAAAGGAATACGGAGAGCGGCTGTTGCGACTGTATTTTGGCGATAGTCAACCGAGTTGGGACACGGTACTGCAATATGCGGATGTGAGTATACGTATGTGTATGTGTATATGCAAATATTTTGTTTTGGTAAAATGTTTTAGTAAATTCCTTGGTTAACTGCTAAACTGATTAATTTGTTCGGATGACTGACTTAACTAATTTGCAGTAATTTGATTAGTAAATGAAAGCTCCCTGTATCCAACCATTAGTGCCTTGATTTTCTCTGGCATGATTGAAGTCTTAAAAAATTAGTATGCTTGTATGTTCGCTAATAACTATGCACAGAATGCTTCAATTTGCACAGAGCCTTTTGTATTCTGAAGCTAGCATCTCCTGCAAGGCGTTTTTCGACTTACATTATATAATATAAAGCGCGTGTCAATACCTAAAATGTTTTCCAAAATCAAAAATTTACTTTTCAAACTGGTTGGTTTGGTTTATTAACCATTTAGTGCATGAATTAAGAAAGCAGTGAAAAAAATAATTGTTTTACGGCAGAAATAGTTTTGTTTAATTATCATAAATTGTACTTCCTTTTAACGGAACCATATATAAACAAAAACCGACTGTTGAAACTGAACAGCAAGAACATGAGAAATGTTCTTGGGGTCCTAACAGGGCATTACCTGATTGGTAGGCATGCCAGTAGGCTGGGAGCACCCTATAACAACTATTGCAGAAGCTGGAAAGACATTGAAGAAGAAGAGCCTATAGAACACTTTCTATGCGGGTGCATGTCTCTGGATAGAAGAAGGTTTAATATTTTAGGAAAAAGTTCCCTGAATAACTTGGCAGTAAGTAGCCAATATAAAAATAACAAGCCGTGTTAGATACATTAAAGTCACAGCTTGTTTCAATGAGGACAATGTAGAGTAGTAGAAAACAGTTGAAAACCGCATAAATTATTATCCGACGAGAAAGATGAGTATATCGACTCCATGAAAAGATTTTTGTTTTTTATCAAAAGTACTTAAATTTTACTCTGTTATCGTTTTTTGGTATGAATCACTCGCATTGCAATTTTGTTTTTTTCACCCACTTGCGCAAAAGTGAGGTTATTTCGAAATGTCATAAAATCATAGAACATTTTTTGGGTTTTTTTTTTTGTTACTAAATATATATTCGATGGATTAATCTAGTTTGAATTATTTTACAATACTTAATTTGAAAATAAAATTGAATCAAAACTGCAATACCATATTACGATAAAGGATTAAGAGACTTATAGACATTTTTGTGGTATACATTTTAATCCACTATATCCTATCCTTCTCATCTTCTTCAGCAAAATATTTAAGAAAATTTTGTTCTCTTGTGCGGTAATAAGAAATTTTAGTTTCAGTTGTTACTAAGTTTCTTTCTTTTAGCCTAAAAGCCAAAAGTTCAGAAGCAGACTTTGATAACCCCAAATCTCTGATGAGCTCGTTTAAATCATAATGGTTGAATGGTCTTGGCGTTTCCAGGACACATTCAAAGTCATTATCACTACAGAGAGTATTCATTTTTAAATCGATAGACTCCTCCTATGATGTACCAGCTTGAGGTTTAGATGATATCTTAGGGCTTAAAACCCTTCTACGAGATGTGATCAAAAAGTATCGCAAATTTTGAATTTTCGCAGGTTACGTACATATATTCGAATTTCGATTTTTTTGAGGCGATATGTGGGTACTCATGTCTCTCACTCATGTCGACAAATTCGGCCATTTTGCATGTTCAGTTAATTGTTGACAGCTGCTTTGCTTGCACGAGTTTTGGGTAGTTTTCGATTTTTACTTATTCAAACAGATGGATCAAAGAACCTGTATCAAATTTTGTGTGAAAAACGAAATTAAGTGCGCTGATGCATTCCGAATGTTGACTGTGTCATATGGAGAAGCTGCTTTGGACCAAAGCAACGTTTATCGGTGGTAAAAAATGTTTGCAGAAGGCCGAGAAGATGTGAACGACGAAAAGCGTACCGAACGCTGGGGCACTTCAAAAACAGACGAAAAAATTTACGAAGTGAACAAAATGGTATTGGCCAATCGTCGAATCACCGTTAGAGAAGTTTCTGAGAACCTCGACATATCGATTGGCTCGTGCCATTCGATTTTTTTTAATGATTTGGCCATAAGACGAGTCGCCAAAAACTTCGTACCAAAACAGCTCAATTTCGACCAAAAGCAGCATCACATGAACATTGCTAATGAGATAGTGGACTCTCTTCACTACGACCCAAATTTGCTCCAGAGGGTCATAACTGGTGACGAATCGTGGGTTTATGGTTATGACGTGGAAACCAAAGCTCAGTCAACAAATTCGGTCGAATGTAAAAGTTTTGCTTACCGTTTTCTTCGATTGCAGGGTGGTTGAGCATCATGAGCTCTTGCCACAGGGCAAAACGGTAAATAAGGAATGTAACCTGCAAGTTATGCGTAATTTACACGAAGCTATCCGCCAGAAATGCCCGGATTGTGGAAGAACAAAAATTGGCTCATGCATCACGATAACGCCCCTGCTAACTCCACGTAGCTTGTGCACGACTTTTTGGCCAAAAACAACACACTAATGATGCCCCACGGCCACCGTATTCCCCAGATCTGGCCCCCTGTGACTTTTTCTTGTTTCCGAAACTGAAGATGCCCATAAAAGGACGACGCTACGCTACGATTGACGAGAGAAAAACGGCATCGAAGGAGGAGCTGAACAAGAAAAAAAAATGATTTTTTGAAGTGCTTCGAAGATTGGAAAAAACGTTGGCACAAGTGCATAATATCTCATGGGGACTACTTAGAAGGGGACAAAATAGATATTAATGAATAAAAAAATTATTTTTGAAAAAAAAACAAAATTCGCGATACTTTTTGAACACACCTCGTATATGCCGACTGTATGCAAGGATATTTCCATTTGGCTCGAATTTTCCGGTTAATGCCAGTTATGTTAACCAAACAAAAATAACAGTCGTCGTAGCGATTCACGAGTTCTTTCCAGATCATAGCAATTTCGTACCTAAATTCATTACTTTTCTTATTTGTCCACAAACATAGAGACCCAATGCATAATTTGCATGCCTTTGAGGAATCCAAGGCTTATTTTTCATTTCGATTGGATGACCAAAGTATTTTTTGTAAGCCTCAATTACGAACGGTGTCACAAATGGAACAAAATTGGTTTGGATTGTTTACACAAACTCGTCTTGACGATGCCATGTCAAATTATACTAAAAAAACCTTTTTTTTTATAATTTTTCAGTATACGAGCCATAAAATACAATGAATTGTTAACGAAAGCTATACCTCGTAAACAAGAGCTGCCACGAATTCATTGAGGGTATATTTAGAATCAGCGACGTGAAATTAGTAAACATCAAGTGATAAAACTTAATCATCAGACAAAAGTTGCAATTTTGTTGTTATTAATGCTGCCCGTCTAAATCTCTGCTTCCCTTCCTATATGAATACAATCATATTCTAAGCTAATGTCTGCGGAATTCCTTTTGTAAAATCCTATGATCCTGCCATTTGACTGCTTGACGGCGGTTAACTTTGCTATTTTTCGTACTATTTATTTCATTTCCCATGCAATTTGAAAATTCAAGGTATTTATGCAAATTTCCAGACGCCTGAAAATAAACAAAGTAAACATATAATTCGCATATATACACGCATATTTTGTTTTTGCTCCCTCTACCAGAATCTGTTGTCTGATCACATGTCGTTTTACCATTTGAATATGCAGGAAGCGGAACAGATGTAAATATTCAAATTACCGATATTATATTTTTGTTTCCTCCTCACCAAGAATCCATTGCCGGAACCTTGCTATTTTAGAAAAATTTTAATTTTGTTATACAGTGTATATTAGTCGATAGGAATAATGTTAGTGTTCAATTGAAGCCTAACACTTTTTTCTTACATCAGAAGTTTAGTGCAACAGTGAAGAATTTTTAATTTTTTGCTAAAAAGCTGCTCACGTAAAATGTTCCACGTAGTCATACGACAAAGAACAACAAGTTGAGAATGGCAACGAATCGACATTTTACCGTCTTCTTGAACACTTCGCTTTATAAACTTCGCGAATAGATTTATTTATTTTTTCAAAGTAAGTTCCCACAATTTCGAAGCGTTGTTTTGGCGTTAAACGATTCATGATGACTTGACAAATCTTACTGAACAGTTTGCCTTTCTCAGTTGTCAAACCATAGTTATCAATATCGATGCAGCTAAAAAATCCCCTATACTTCTAAATAAATCTAATTGTTAGAATAACTCCTTAAAATCAATAGAATTTATATAATTGCTCAATAAGTGTATGCATTTCAGTGAAATACCAACGAATCACTTCACTTACTTAGTTAAATATTGTTGAAATATCCACATGTCGATCTTTTTCGATTCATTTCATTTGCTTATATTGCTTGTGCATTGCAAAATTTCCACTTCATTACAGCTCTTCGGCTACAAATACTTCTGGCATGGCATTCAGCGAACGCTGCTCTCACGTCTAGAATATGCAAATGCGCCCACTTACCTCTATCGCTTCGATTTCGATTCGAAACACTTCAATTTTATGCGCATCATCACCTGTGGTCGCAATGTACGCGGCACCTGTCACGCCGATGATCTCTCCTACTTATTCTACAATGCGGGCGCCAAGAAGTTGAAACAGCGCAGCGCCGAATTTCGCACCATACGTCGGTTGACCACAATGCTGGTGCGTTTTGCTGAATGCGGTAATCCCAACATACCCATGAATGAAGGGCATGACCATAGTTACCATTATCACCATCACCATCGGCAGCCGCACCACGAACAACAACAACAACAAGTTCCTTTAAACAATACAAATGGCAAAAGCAATGGCGTACAAAATGGGCAAGAGAAGGGCAATGCGGAAGAGGAGTTAGAGCATAACCAACAGCATAGCCGAGAGAGTAGTTATGATGATAGTGTCAGAGATGGGGTGGAATTGGCGCTAGAGGTGAATGCAACACTGGCGGAACACGAAATGCCACCACAGCAACCATGGCTGCCAGTTTCACGCAACACAGAAGTATTCAAATGTTTGAATATATCCGATGAATTGGAGGTGATCGATCTGCCAGAAGCAGAAAAGTTGCGTTTTTGGGATGAAGTGTATACGGATAGAACATTACTCTATTGAGTGCACATATGTATATGTGTACATACATACACTCATACCTATGGTTGAATTCTTGGTAAGTCTGCTCGTTTGTTAGTTGCGTAATTGATTGCGGTAAGAGGGTCGATGAGTCGGTGCAACGCAAAGCGCAGTGTAATTAAGGTAAAGTGTCTACGTGAACGATGTGAAGTGATAGAAAGTGCAACTTACACAGGTGATATTGGGCGAAAAGCAATTTTAAAACTGAGTCGCACAAACTTATATTTTTTAATGCTTACTCGGAAAAGTTTATAATGCATCAAATGGTGTAGATATTTAGTTACTTAGTTGCTAAAGTCATCTGAGCTTACAGTACAATTGTTGTACACTATAATTGAAAACAAATATATTTATAAATATGTACCTATGTGCTTACAAGGTGGCGCAAAATTAATCATCGTATCGGAAGATTTATAATATCTTAATCATATTTGACACCCATGAACTTGACAGCTGCAGTATGCAAACAAACAAGCAATAGAGCGCGTAAAGGTCAAAATTAAAATTTTCCATTAATCAAAATATATATTTTTTGCATTTAGTAAGTAAGTTATTCAAAAATAAAATATATGATTAATTTTGCGCCACCTTGTATATAATTTTGCTCTGGGGGATATTGCAATTTTGCGCACACGCAGCCAGTGAAAGCATGTTAAGTAATTTTTAAGCCATAAATATTTGATTCTATAAAAAAAATTTTATATAAAATATAAATGTAAGAATTTTTTATTTAATAAAAAGCGAAATTAAAAACTGCGTTTCTTTTTTTCTGGAACAAATGGTATGTAATTTTGTTTAAAATTTTCTTCTCCTTAGTTAATAATTTTTTTTGTTTTTTTCTTGTTCACTCCGCTCGGAAGCAAGACTTTTCCGTCATATACGATTCTGGGCTGTTGTTTTTGCGCCCTCGCATATGATGTCGGCAACTGCTACTTCGCGCAACATCGACCTTCTCCACCTTTTGACCGAACGCGACCTCTGCTGCCTTGCGGGTTCCAGTCCAGTGCCATTCTCGTGATGCTATCTGGTGGTTTTCTAAGCGTGTGACTTACCCATCGCCACTTTCTGCATTTGCGATAGGATGGGTTCCTCATTCGTTCCTCCTCAGCGCGTCGGTGCTGATGGTGTGCGCTCAGAATACAAATGATGCGGAGGCATTTGTTGACGAAAGATTGTAGCCTCTGTGTGATGGTGTTAGAGAAAAGCCATATTTCACTTCCGTACAACAATATGACTTCACAAATGAGCTGAATATTCATAGTCTGTCGTGATAGCGGAGCCGAGGTAGCACACGCTTTCGACAAACCCGAACACCCGTCAAACATTATAGGTCTTGCTTTATTGTTGTTGACTCTCATAGACTTGGTGATGTTGACCACAAGTCCGGCAGTAACTAATCTATCCACCTTCGCTTACATGTCAGTGAGTTCGTGAGGGAGGAGTCAGATGCCATCGGCAAAGTACAGGTTCTCAAGATGAAACTCCATGCAATGCCTCTTTTGTGCAGGGTCAATTGGCTCATAAAGTCGTCTAGGCTGATGGCGAAAAGAAGTGGCGACTAGGGTCAACCTTGCCTTATGCCTGCGTTGGTGATGAATGAGTCGCTTATGTTGCTATTGTGAAGTACTGCCAGTTCAGAGTTCTAATAAAGAGCTCTGATGTTCTGAGTTCTTAGCGGGAACTCCCTTTCTGCTAAACGCCAGCCATATTGAGTTTCGTTTGATTGTGTCAAATGCCTTCTTATAGTCAACGAAGTGCATGTAAATCGAAAATATTTACAAATGTAACCCTGAATCAGTGTTGCCACTCACTAAATTCAATTTGTAGCCAAAAATGTAGAAAACTTAGCTGAATTGTAGAAACATTTTTTTAAAGCTTTAAATTATAATAGGGAATCCAGTTGCTTCATATATTTCTGGTTTTTTCGTAAAAAGGAAAAAAATTTCCGGTCGATAGCTGCCTCAAATCCAAATAAGGCCCTTACAAAATTTACACGATGCCTTTAGTAATTTCTCGACACGTGCATCTGCAAGTAAATAAGCGTTATTATCTACCTAATTTTTGAAACAACTCGTTATTCTATTCGATGAACTTTTTGAGCTTGGTATTTGGTATCTGTACTCTTTTGCCGCAAAGTAAGTCGTGTAAATTTCTATTTACCATTATTTTTCGACTACGCACCAGCTCCCGCCTCAGTAGTTGTGGTTGCAAAATTAATGGAAATAGGGTTACAATTTTTTTCACATTCTCGCTGTTCTCCGAATTTGGCTCCCTCGGATCATTCGGACTACTATTTGTTTCCAAATTTGAGGAAATGTAGGCTGGAAAAAGAGTTTATTCAAATGAGGAGTTCATTGCAGAAACGAATGGCTATGGATAATGGATAATGTATCAACAAACTGCAACAGCGTTGGAGGAAGTGTACGAGTATAAGCCAAAAAGCAATCTGTGTCAAAAATTAAAAAAGGTTTACCCCTTACCCCCAACTTTTGTTGCAGTATGATATAACTTTGCTTCTGCTTATAAATTTATGACACAGTACACGCTTAAGTCACAGTTTTGGATATGATGAATCATTGGTTGGTGGTAAGGATAAATATTAATCAAAAAAAGATTGAAATTAATTTATTATAAAATGCTTTATAATAACTCATCAATGTTCTCATGCTTTATTCACATACATATAATTTGTTTTCTCTGTACATCTAATCGATCTATGTCATTAGCTATTATCAGATTTTATAGAAGTAATTGAACATCTACTATACATTTATTACTATTTGAGTAAATACAAACAAATGTCAAGTCAAACAACACGATCATTCAACGTCGACTAGCATTTTGACTCTTCGTGGTACCGAAAAAAACTCCTTTAAAACTCTTTGAGGATCTACTACAACTTCTCGATGCATATTCAAAGAAGCTAAACCGTTCAATCGCTCTTCAGTCATTGTCGATCTACGGTACGTCTTAATATGATGCAGCGTTGAAAAGCTGCGTTCATTCGTGGCTGTTGTAACAGGCAAAGTCGCCATTATTCGAAGAAATTGATGAACATTGGGAAACGCGTCTTCGCTGCAGATATCGAGTGCTTCAAGTGAATTATTTTTCATATCGATTCATGTCAAAAAATTTATTAAAACTTCGTCTGGGGGGGGTTTGAACCCTGGGTCATGTCGTCCGAATGGATACAAACGCTCCGGCTTTGAAAGTATTCGATGCGGTACCAGCTGGTGGTAGCAGAAGAAGAGGATGGCCTCCTTTGCGTTGGAAAGATCAGGTAAAGACTTCACTTGGTGTGTCCAACTGGCGCCGGTTAACACGAGAAAGAAACAACTGGCGCGCTTTGTTAAAATCGGCACAAATTGGCGTAAGCTGTTATCGCGCCAATTAAGAAGAGGAAGATTTATACTTATATACACTTCATTAAATAACTGTATCACAGTGACTCATTGATATCTTCCGACAATTCATTTGTTTCTTAATGAATTCTAATGATTTTCTAATGCAAGTTAATTTCCCTTCAAAAACCATATAAATCAAATTACAAACTTTGAGCAAATATAATAAAAAAAATGTATCATCCAAATTTTACACTTTTTAATCAGAATTTCTCGGAAAATTTGGAATATGCAGTTGTATAGCCCATTGTTTTTGTATAGTGTGCAAGTTTTAAGTAGCTGGAAAATTTCGTTGTTTCTTGAAAATTTTGTTTGACGGTGTTGGGTGTTTTCTGCCATATAAAAAAATGTCGGGCGTTTGATATGTTATAATATATATATATATATATATATAACTATATATACTTTAAATTAGAGTTGATTGACAATAAATGCAGACACTTCAATGCTTGAGTTCACATATTTGTTGTGCATAAATTAGACTTTAGAGAGAGTTTTACAAAACAAAATTCTTATTATAATATTCTTGGTACACAAGTCTACTTAGATGTATATTCTCGTACATATGTATTGCAAGAATTTGGTTACTCAAACGATCTTTTTAACAAATACATAATACAGTCGAGAGAGCTTTTGCTCCGGATACACAAATTTCACTTGTAGATGTCGCCTTATTTTGTGGTTTGAGTCTCCGATAAAGATCCGATAGAGATTACATACATATAA